>QJNV01000413.1:0-53547 GCA_004155935.1 Monosporascus sp. GIB2 | reverse complement strand
GCAGGAAGATGATTTAACTTTATCTCTTCCAAATATCGCGTTGTAGGTACCCGGATGCGTTCAAGAACGGGGACAATGTATAATTAGGCAGGTAAGTATCGTGAAGTTCCGCACGCTCGATTCCAGCAACTCGTTTTATTTCCGTAGCCGTAGCATCTCGTGAACAAAGCCATGCAGTCGTAAACTAGCCACCTAGAGCAAATATCATAAGCGAAGATAAGAGAACAAATTTCGACTGGCTACCATATTAAAGCTGCTACAAAACTAGTATTCCATCCTTTCATACGAGAAGCCCATGTTTTTGAAAATGAAAATCAAGAAGCGACTTGATATAGCAGCTTGAACACTGATTACGGAGTCCTAGGCCTTAGAAACGACACACCGTCCCCAAGGTTCAATAGCAGAAGAGACAAACATTTTGTTGGTATTCTTTCGATCCCGGCGTCGACGCAGCCCGAAAGAAGCCCATCATAGAAGTTTTTGGTCTCTCGACACTCAAATTTCCCAGAGTGTTGCATGT
This sequence comes from Monosporascus sp. GIB2, assembly GCA_004155935.1. Lineage (NCBI taxonomy): Eukaryota > Fungi > Ascomycota > Sordariomycetes > Xylariales > Monosporascus > Monosporascus sp. GIB2. The sequence goes on along the minus strand of QJNV01000413.1, from coordinate 53,027 downwards.
ATTAGAGTCCTAATTTGTGCTTCTTGATGCGCGGGTAGACTCCGACGATGAGCAGTACAGAAATGACAATCATCGCCCACATCTTCAGACCCAAGACGCCGAGATTGTAATCTGTCTGCGTGGCGGCAGTGATTGTCGCTGCGTAGAGCAAGAGGAGGCCATAGCCGCTGATCCGGTGGTACTTCCATATCTTCTTGGCATTGGCCTCACTACCGTACAGCTGGGGCGTCGCATACATCGTGAAGCCGACAAGGGCCTGGATGATCTGCCAAATCGAGGCGGTCACACCCAAGTACGCGTGAACGGAGTGGAAATGGGGCATGTTGTTTTTGGACTTATTGACCTCGATGGTGACCACGCCTACAATGAAGCAAGCTAGTGCAGAAACGTTGAGGCTGGCATGTACCTTCTGGCCGACCTGCTTCTGCGACGCCGTGTGTGTAGGCTGCAGGACTAGGATGCCCTGAATGAGAATGGCGAGCCCCAGCGATTGTGCAAGTGGGTGGACCGAGAATAGGAACAATGGTCGTCCATTCACGAAGATGGCTGCCCACACCGAGGCGACCAGAAGAATGGCCGCGGCCTCGGCGAGAACGCCGGTACCTGATGACTGTATGAGCTTTGCCATCTTTGAACCTGGGTAGAAATACAGTAGGCAATATGTGGCAAAGTGGAAGATAAGTAATCAGTATCTCTTTAAAGGTTGCATGCAATTTAGGGTCAGGCAAGAGGGACACTCGCTGTTCGGGGGCAGGCCTGCGGCGTGGTGTCGCTGACAGATCACGTAGGTGGTGAACATACCAATGATGAGGTTTTTAGCCATGGGAGCCTCGTCCTGTTGAGTCGCGTCCCCTGGCCGGCCGAGGAGGGGTTCGGTTTCATCCTGGCCGGTGCCCGGAACATGTTGGGGAATGCCCGTTGCGGATGCCATTCTTCAAACGAAACTTTGCCAAGAATAGAGTATTGTTATTCGAGGTTGCTGCAAGAGTGGTCGTTACAAGAAGTAGTCGGAGAGGAGAGAAGATACAGCTGCAAGTGAGAGGTTGAGGATGCATGCGTCAGGCAGAGATGCCTTGGATAAGATTGATGCGTTCGAGGAGGCCTAAGGCAGCTGTATCTGCAGACCAGATGCATCAACTACAGTTGTGCTCGTCCTACCTGACGTATATGAAAGCTCTCACTGCATGTGCATGGTTGCGCCTCATCAATGACGAACGTGACTGAGCTTTTGGCTAGCTAGTTCGGCCTAAGAGAAAGCCGCTATTCCTCAGCGCGAAAGGTTAACCCTGACATAGTGCGGGATACAGTATCTATGTTGTACGTCGCACAGTCCCTTCGTCATTTACTTCATGATCACACATATAGTTACTTCTCATATAAGACATCCATCGATATCAAATAACGAGCCAGGGACGTCCCGCTCTTTGTTGGCCCTTCATGATCATCCTACTACTACCCGCCCAGAGTCACTACCTAGCTCAGCGTAAGCCCTCTTAAGCGTGAAGATCTTCTTGGAGTCGGATTACCCCCACGTCGCATGTATCGTAACCCTGTACCTGGCTTGCTGTCTGCCGAGCGAATGAGCTTGCGCATATCTCCCTCGAGATGGCTCTACGAGCGGTAATGGCTGCATAGTTGGCCCTAAGACAGTCTGCAAGTGCGCTTATATCAAGCTCCTCGCTACATATGATGCAGATATCAGAATGCCTAGTGGTTTTCGGGTCCATCGACTCGAAACCGTTGCAGCGCTCATGCCCCTGGCGCAAACGTCTTGCCAAGTTCAAAACCCCGGGTTAAACGGCGTACTATGGCAAAGACAACTTACGGGTCGCTTCTAACTACAATTGGCCAACTTCTATCTCCAAGTTTCCGAAGAGTCCTTGTCACATTACCTAAGCTATAAACCCCTATCTTGAGATATGGCACTCATCGGATTCCCAGCTAGAGACCGAGGAAATTTCGCTAAGGGAGAGATGACTACAACCCATATCTCCAAGTCCCATGCTTACCTTGTCTAGTTACCTACATACGGCGGTTACATCATGGTCAAGGATTGCCTCCATGAGTACTTAACCCCATATGTTCGTATTCCCTATTGTCGCTCTAGCTTTCAGAGTGTGAACACTAGCGACCTCCTCGACCATGACGTGACGCCGTTGTCTCCTGTCGGCATGCCCTTAACGCCGTACATGTGTGCGGCCGATATCACTAGGCGTGACAATGACATGACGACTTTCACGTTCCCTCCCGGGCACCGCCCCCGGCAGCGACGAGGACCAGGATGACGACGATAATCCCGAGGTTACCCTCACCATCCGACAACCGTCGGGATATGTAGATCGACGTCGTACCGGCCGACACGCCCTTCAAACCGACTCCGTAAGGCTACGACCCCGCGGGTGACGTTCGACACGACACATCCGTCCCTGGATCTGAACAAGATGGTCAGCTTCCCGGGCATTGAGTCTTATGGCAGCATTTTCTCGGTGGTCGGCGGATCGGACAAGCCCGCCAATCCGTTCCAGGCTGTGTGGTGCGGCTACGGCTCTGTCACTCTCCACTGGCAGTCGGCGACGGTCGCGTTGGACAACGGCACGATACATCAGCTGCCCAATGCCGACTACCGGGTCCTCGTCAGAGTCCTGAGGCCTGTCTCTTATTAGACGGACAAGGAGGGGTATGAGAGCTGGTCGAGTCCGGTTGCTAGGGTGAATATTTCAGACCCCGGATACCCCAACCGTCCCCTGGCGTTAATCGCGTGAGGACGCCGAGTAGCGAGTCGAGAATAGATGTTTGCATGACGTATAAACGATGAAACGTAGTCAGTGATAAAAAGACTTTTTTGTACACAGGGCCGAGATCTGATCCTCGATGAGCTCGACACAACGAAGCTTCATGCTCTCCAGCCAAAAACGCTTTGCATTCCGGTTTGGGGGTAAATCGGAGCAAGGGCCATGGCTGCAGACGACGCAACTGCATCTTGATAAAGAGTCATCAAGGAGTAAGTGATATTTTCTATCGTACTCTCTCAATTCCCCTCATAGTAAAGACTTGTCTCCACTCTGGGGCCTCCCAATGGGAAAATAGCCAGCGTTGGACCCCCGCAAGATCTGCATAGCAGAGGCCTATAGAGCACATGTATATATGGACTGTACCCTCTTTATCGTGTTGCTGTGGTTCCGTGGGCACCCCGGAGGTCTGCGATGCGTCGAGCAATGGGGCACCCCTCAGCCAGTTCAGTCTTGCAGACAAGCGGAGTGTGCCGGAAGGCGGCGGTGGTAGCACCCTCCTGTACGCAGCGATTTCGCAATCTCCATATATATTGGTCGTTGATTACCTAACCTAGACACTTTTGGGCTTTCGATCACCAGGGAGTTAGGTAACACCTCCCCTAACCCTAGTGCTCAAGCCCCGCTTGGTTGGTCCGTCTATCGGGTACGTATATACATATATCAGTGGCATCATCACCCCTCGATCCAGGCACGCCCTACCCAAGACTCTTGATCATTGCGAATAAGCTGGCCTCAACCGTTAAGAAACACACCATGATTGAGGATATTGAGTATAAGTTAGAGCCCGTGAAGGCGACTCGCATCCCCTCCGAGGACATTGACAAGACGTTTCGATCCAGCTCCATCGGTAAGTGAGTAAGAAAAAGGTGTAATGTTCACAACGAAGCCGGGCTTGTGATTGCTAGAGCATGGCAGACTGATCCGGATTAAACAACAGACTTAATATCTGGAAGCTTGGGTGGCAAAGTCTTGGGGTTTTCGGACGAATGGTTCGCGGAAGCCAACAATCTGTTGACCCCCACGCCCCCTATAAGACAGCCGGGCAAGATGGTCTATACGGGGGCCTGGTACGACGGCTGGGAGACGAGGAGACACAACCCGGAGCCGTTCGACTGGGTCGTCATAAGGCTCGGTGTTGCATCCGGAACCGTAGTGGGTGTCGAGATCGACACAGCATTCTTCTCGGGCAACCACGCCCCGGCCATCTCGGTCGAGGGATGCTTTAGCCAGGACGACGATGAGGTGCTATCCTGGAAGGGAGGGAAGGGTAAGTGGGAGGCGATCCTGGACATCCAGGAATGCGGCCCGACCCAGAGATTCGGCTGGAAGCTCGACGAACCTACGGGGAAACAATACACGCACGTGAGACTCAACATGTACCCCGACGGGGGCATCGCGCGGTTCCGGCTATTCGGGCACGCGGTGCCGGTGTTCCCGGAGGATACGGAGGCCGTCTTCGACCTGGGCGCGGCGCAGAACGGCGCTGTGGCGATCTCCTGCAGCGACCAGCATTTCGGGACGAAGGATAACCTTATCCTGCCGGGCCGCGGGAAGGACATGGGAGACGGCTGGGAGACGGCGCGATCCCGGACCAAGGGACACGTCGACTGGGCGATCATCCGACTCGGCGCACCGGCGCTAGTCCAGAGCTTCGTAGTCGACACCGCATACTTCAGGGGCAACTTTCCCCAGAAGGCGAAAATCGACGCCATCGAGTGGAAGGGGGAGGGCGAGCCGGCGGCAGATGCGGAGGGATGGGTCGAGGTCCTAGAGCCCAACAAATGCGGACCCGACCAGGAGCACAGCTTTCCTTGCTCTATCAAGGACAGGCCTTTCACTCATGTAAAACTCACCATCATCCCGGATGGCGGTGTTAAGCGGCTCCGTGTCCTGGCTAAGAGAGCTGTCTGAGGCTAGATCGTTACTGGTAAATGTACGTACTCCGCCTTCTCGGTACCTTAGTAGAAAGAAAGGAAATTGAAAATAGTGTTTTCGATAATTTCTATAGGATGTGTGCATATCGTGAAGAATACAAGTCTCCCCTTTTCGTGGCCTGTATGTAGTATAATGAGGCGCGCTTATAAGTACCTAATGTAGACACTCAGTGCTTGCATAGCACGCACCGTCTAGTTAAGGCTATGCACAGACCAGTTCTGGAAACGCTATCGGGTGTATTGTACTTATCAGTTCTTGGCGCATTACCGTCATCCCCTTAAAGTTGAATTGTTGCAAGATATCAAGTACCTATTGACCCCGTAGTAATCGAATACAGTTTCCCAAAGGTATTTCATACTTAACGTTACCTCTAGCAGACCAACAACCTGAACTCCAAGGCTCAAGGGGATCAATAACTAAATCCCATATGACGTGACCGGCAACTGTGAAGAAAAGCCCGTATGCGCTCATGGTCCCTGACCATGCAACCATGGACCTTGCGATCTCAGACAGTGGGGGTTTCGGCGCTGAGGAGCAGCAACAGGCAGAAAAGCCCCGCGAGCTTCCAGCCGATCTCCCAACATCCCTAGACGATCGCAGAAGAATGCCCCTCGAGCTTCCTCCAGAGACTGAATTCTACGATGGCTGGCAAGGTCTGTAGCCTATCACTATCCCGCGTCGTAGCCCTGTCTCGGACCTATCGAACTGGATGCTGACCCGCCTATTCCAACAGGACAGTCCCAGTTCTTGACCACTCCTGTGGTCGCGAAACCCCTCGCCCTCAATAACTTGACCCTCGACGATCCTAAGTACGACGAGGATTTGACTAGGGGCATACAGGATAGCGACACACGCTTGATGGAAATGCTCGCGGCCCAGGCGCAACATCATGGAAGATCCTCTCACGACGAGGACGCCATCGCCGCAGATGAGAAACTCTCCGACGACGAAAAGAAGTCCATGCTACAGAAGGCTCTGATCATGGCCGCAAGCAACGGTGACCTCCAACACCTCAAGAGAATCCTCGAGGGCAAGGCGAGAGCTTTTGTCGATGTCAATGCGCAGGACGAGGACGGCACGCCCCCGCTGGTCTACGCAAGCTGTTTTGTTAGTTCGGGTGCTGAACTGTACCGATAGTGGTAGTATAGCTGACCCAAGCCAGGGCCATGAGAACGTAGTGCAAGCATTGGTGGATGCTGGCGCTGATGTGGACAAGCAGGACCGGAACAACTGGAGTGCCCTGATGTGGGCGATGACTAACAGGCATAAAGGCATTGCCAAGATCCTGCTCGATAATGGAGCCTCTCCCGAAGCCAAAACGTCGTCGGGCAGGACGGCCTTCGATTTCGTGCCCCCTGATAGCGACATGTCTTTCTATCTTCACGATAACGGTTACAATATCGGCAACGCCGGTGTTACGGACGACTTCTACAGTCCCGGGTTCTCGCAAGACAGGTTCGAGGAAGAAATGGCCGAGAACGAGGTCCGCCGGCGAATGATGATGGAGAGCGCCAGAGACCTCGAAGTCGATCTGGGAAACATGGGCATTGATGACCAGCCCGAGGTAAGTTGCCCTAAATACAGATTCAGCGTCCGTCCATAGTTCCTGACATGAGCAGCCCATGGACGACTTTGACGACCAACAAGAGTTTGACTGGACGCGCTGCCTCCATGACCAGATGTTCGTCTTCCAAGAAAGCGACCTTGACAGGATATTAGATATCGTCATTACGAATATGCAACCACAACGGTCGCCCTCTCAAAAGCCCGTTCCGGCCAACATGATCTTCTTAAGCGCTCGATATGCCCACTACCATGCTAGCCAGGATTTGCTTTCAAAGCTGCTCGTCACGGCTCACGGTAAAATCAACGATGTTGTCGAGAAACACCAATGGGATATGACTATTTTAGCATTTTGGATGTCGAATGCTACTCTATTGCTCCATTATCTGAAGAAGGACGTGGGCCTGGTCGGAGCGACAACTGAGTTCCAAGCACAACTAGCCGAGCTGGTCAACGAAATATTCATCCTTATCGTCAGAGATGCGGAGAGACGCTTAGACAAAGTGTTGGACTCTGCCATGCTGGAACACGAGACTATACCCGGGCTCGAAGACATCACCTTCCAAAACGAATGGAAATTATTCAAGCGGAAAAAGGGGGTAAAAGAAGAGCCACTGGAGAAGCGGTTCCGACCTCCGTCTCCCAAACAGCGCGCAAAGCCCGCCCCTCGCAACGTAACCTCACTTCTCTCCTCTACGCTGTTCGTACTCGACCTGTACGACATCCACTCAGTCATCTCATCACAAATTATATCACAATTACTCTACTGGCTTGGGGCCGAGCTCTTTAACAGGATCATGAACAATCGGAAATACTTAGCAAGGACGAAGGCGATGCAGATACGCATGAACGTGTCTGTTCTGGAAGAATGGGCGAGAACAAATAACCGCAAACCAGAGCATTACGAGCATGGCGAGACAAGTGCGACCGGCGAGACGACGGTGGAAGCCGCCCGAAGGCATTTGGCCCCGGTGATCCAGCTCCTCCAATGGTTACAGTGCTTCTCTTCGCTCGACCCAGACGACCTGGAGGCATTAGTCGGGACCCTCCAGCAGCTCAAGCGTCTGAGCCCCCAGCAACTGATATATGCGGCAAAGAACTACAGGCTGGAAGTTGGAGAGAAAGGCCTGCCGAAGAGCGCTCTGAAGTACCTCGATGCGATCCGAAAAGAAGCGGCGTTGAGGAGAGACCGGAGGAGAACAATGCCGCCAGTGTCGCCAGACAGCGCGCCATCCACACCGATTAGCAGCACACACGATTTCCACACCGCAGAGACGCCGGGAAGCGTGCAGGGAACGCCTAATCCGAACCTGGACGACGACGACATGCCCGAGGGTATCAACCTGGACCCGGCGATGATGCTCCCTTTCTCGCTGCCCTCGGTCACGGACATGCTAGTGTCGTACGGCGCCGGGTTCGGCGGCGTCAACAGGGAGCGGGAGAAGAAGTACATCCCCAACATCCCCGCCGAGTTCCTAGAGAAGCTCGAGGTGGGCGGAAGCTCGTATGGCAGGCCGCTTTGGGGGGAGAAGGACTGGGAGAACGAGGAAGTCTCTTAACTAACTAACTAGCATAGAGGTGTTTGGGTTGGTGTTTCCCCCTTTTACTTATCCCCCACCCTAGGCAGGCAAGGCGCTCTATAGAAGGTTTACTACACCGAAATTAATAAACCCCGGGTCCTTTATGGCGAGAGGCCCGCCGTGATCCCGTGCATCTCGTGGGTCTTGTCCATCTATCTGTATTACGCTCATCGGAGTTATTTGTGCGATGGATCAAAGAGGGCGTAGCATGCGCGCGTACCATTATTTTTCGTGTGTTCGTCCAGTTCGGTCCGACCATCTCATGGACGGGCCGTGCAGGTTTCCGCCTAGCTGTGAAGGTAATTGTCTTTTTACCGTTCAAGTTCGAGCCGGTAGAGGGCTGGCTGGATCGTAAAGGATAAGCGCGATGCCCGAGCTCGCCAGCGGAAAGGGGGGTGGGAAAGGGTGGTCCCACGAACTATTGGAAAAGGGTAGCCTAGTTTGCACCCGCACCTGATGGAATTTGCAACGACCTGCCGACATTATGAAAATAAATCCTTTCAAATAAATTGTATGCTTACGGCGTTCCCTGCGGAGGGAGTAAGCAGTACACGAGCATGTATTATGTTTCTGTGTCTAAGCTGTATCGAACTTTCGGTTTCCTGTACATCATATTATATTTATATTTCCTCTTCTAAAATCGTTACGAAGGAACCATGCCTCCTTCTGGCGTAGATACCATCGAGCCATCCGCTAGTTCATGTAAGAAATGGCCTAGTGTATTGTCTTTCGCGCTGTGCCATTGATACTCGGAGGCAGGGGTTTACCGTTTACCTATGTCCACCGTGGTCTAACTTTAACGAATCGAAGACTTGATATTCGCGTCTAACACTTTAGGTATCAACATTTATATAGCTTATAAGTGTTTTATAATCGCTATCTCTCCCTTCTGGCAAGCCCTATGTCTCCGTCTATCATACTGAACCCCTTCAGCTATTATCCTGAGAGAATCTGTAGCCTCTAGGAAACTGTACTCGGCTTCGTATCCAGCTTTGGCCCAGCGAAAACCAGCCGTAGCATGCTTCAGCAGAGTGATGCTATATTGGCTGACCGGGGAAGCTATAGGTGAACCTATGGCTGGCTCTCGGATCATGGCAAAAGATCGGGCGCTCGGGCGTTATTAGTTCGAGCATTATATGGTTATACACGCATTCCTATACTGTCGACGTTATGTTTCCTATAGCATAGTCTAGTGCAACTTGGGGGCAATCCCGACAATAGTATGATCGGCCCAGAGCCGGCGAGAGCTGCTTTCCGGATCAGCTAACGACAGATATAAAGTGGCCACCAACAGAAGGCGATCTAAGTGCTGAGCCTAGCCTACACGGCGAGTTGGCTCATGAATGCAGCCTGTCTAATAACTACAGTACCACCTCACCATAAATCGAACAACTGCCCAGGTTACTTCGTACGGCTCCAGCCGGGGAACGATTTACCGTACGGAGGGGCCGCAGGATCCCGAGGACGGGCAAAAGAGGCCGCGCTTCAAAAGCCTAGAATAGATATTCCGATGGCACAGATTGAGCAACGGCAGGCAACGGTTTTTTTTTGCAACGCAACGGTATCATACTACCGGCGGCGGATACAGGCGCCAGCGTCACATAACTAGACGCGGGGGGTTAGTTGAAGAAGATGGCAAAAAGAAAAGACGAAAAAACCGAGGCGACAGAAAGGGTGGAGAGGGGGTTTCGGTAAGATACTGTAGAGGATTCGGGCTCCTGACGACGGGCCTGGAACCCCGCCTTCCAGCAGCTCGCCGAGTTCTTCTGGGCGCCACGGACCCCCTGTGTCTGTATCAAAGCATGGCGTGAGACGGAATACCCGAAGGCAACCTGTGCTACTAGGCAAGTCCGGGCGACATGGAGGCAACCATCAAGATCAGGCAACGAACCCGCCCGCGCAGCAGCCCGCGGGACCGGATGCGGCCGCGAAGACGAAACGACGGACGTATGGACGGCGGCATGTTCGAGTGGCCTGATCCCCATCCACGAGCAGCCGGCGTATCCACATCCCTGGCATATCATGCCATGTCACGCGGCCGGATTTTGCCGGCGGGGGGAGTGCTTACCTACGCCACGGATAGCGGCCGCTAGAGCCCGGGCTGGGAGAGACAGCTGTTTGAAGGGGGTAAGAGGAGCTTGGGGGAGGGGGACGGATCGCGGCGCGGGTGCTTGTGATTCTTCCCGATTCCGGTGAGAAAAATCGCCGCACACCCGTCGTGCTGCCGTCCGCGATTAACTAGCTGGGTACGAGCCTAGAAAGGGCTACCTCCCTGCGGACAGCCGTTAAGTTAGTCCTGCCGATCTAGGTAGTAGTAGTTCAGGCCAACGATGGCAGGCAAGGTGCATAGATAGCTGCGAGACGCGTTCCAACCTGTGATCAGTCCCGCTTTAGAGCTCTCGTAATTTGGGCTGGAGATGGTCCATGGTGTCGATGCCTCCCTATATTTCTCAAACACGCCTTGGAAATTCTGCTGATGTCTGCATTATAGCAGGCACATATTCTGCTGCTGTCATCCATATGTAGTGAGACAGACCAGCATTGGTCCGGCGCTTGTTGCCAGGTGCCCTTACGGTGGTGTTTAGATACCCTCGCGGTGTTAACGGATATTCCAGAGGGGTTGAACTCGCAAACCAGCCTTTACCAGTTTCCGCGATTGGCAAGGCACTAACTAGCTAGACTTTGGCAAGTTGGGCACGGAATCGTGCCGATCCGGACGAGGTAACGGCCCGGACCTGACTTCTGAACCCCCTCATCTGACGCCGTGCACCGAAGGGCGCACCCAACTCCGCATTTTGACATGATCGAACCCCACTCATACCCTACCAAATAAGTGTGAGATGGTTTCCGACTTCCACAACGAGGACCGCCTATTTACTGAAATTCAGAAATAAACGGCTGTCAAGAGAAATTGGCGCTCAGGTCCACCGCCTTCTGTAACATCAACCACCGCCGCAGAAACATCATGGCTCCTTCAGCAGTCGCGGAGACACCGCCAAGCCATATGGCTGTGAAGGACAAGAAGCAAGTTCTAGTGAATGGGAGGCCGGTGGCGGACGAGGAAAGGGAGCCTACGCCGCTAGAAGCTATCTCACATGGCGTAGTGATGCAAGGTATGTGGCAGTTTCATGGCTTGCGTCGGGTTTCTACAGTACGGTTGTGCAGTACAGTGTTGGATAGTTGCCGACACCCGGAAAGATGGGGTCGGGGAGCAAGGCGGAAAGAGGATGTATGTCACTGACGCCCAAGAAAGGCATCCCGACGTTCCCGACATTTAGCGAACACCGAAGACACACCCTGGTGCACATGGCGGCGATATTCCGGTTCCTCGCGCGGACTGGGTGCACCGAGGGGCAGTCGGGCCACATTTCGGTCCGAGACCCGGAGTTCCCGGGGCTCATGTGGATGAACCCGCTGGGCCGCCACTTCGGCATGCTGAGTGCGGGCGACATGGTCTGCCTGGAGATCGCGTCGGGGCGCGTGGCCGGCGGCAACACGTCGCGGCCGGCCAACGCGGCGGGATACCTCATCCACTCGGCCATCCACAAGCGGCGGCCCGACGACGTGCACGCCATATGCCACGCGCACACGGTCGCGGGGCGGGCCTGGAGCGCGTTCGGGCGCCCGCTTGACATGTTGACGCAGGACGTCTGCAACTTCTACGGGGACGCCCAGGCCGTGTACGCCGAGTACGGCGGCATCGTGTTCGGGGCCGAGGAGGGGGAGCGCATCGCGGGGGCGCTGGGCGCCCGCGGTAAGGGCGCCGTCCTCATGAACCACGGCCTGCTGACTGTGGGTCGCACCGTGGACGAGGCCGGGTTCCTGTTCGGCCTGCTCGACCGCTCGTGCGACATCCAGCTGCGCGTCGAGGCGGCCGCCGCAAACGGCAACATCCCCAAGCGCGTCATCAGCGACGAGGAGGCCGCCTACAACTTCCGCATGGCGAGCGAGCCCCACGCGCTGTACCGCGAGGCGCAGCCCGACGTCGAGTACGAGTTCGAGATGGCCGGGGGCGAGGACGTGCTCTCGCGGGGGTTCGAGAGCCTATCCCCCATTGTGCCGTAGCGTACGTCGTAGTAAGCCTGGCAGAATTTTTGTATGCCCCGTGCAAACGCACGTCGACGGGCGGCAGGTGTTGGTTTCACTTAATTAAGGACCTACATCCCTTGGTAGCCCAAAGAACCGGTCGTGAGCTGCCCATGACCGGTCCCTAAAACACTTATATTACCCTACATGCCCAGCGATGCCGATTTCTCGCTTTTCTCGCCAAGCACCGGAGTGGCCGCGATGCAATCGTAGGGACCAGCATGGTGTTCAATCCTTGCCAAGCCGCGGATGCAAGTGCCTACATGACTCTGTACCATCGTTGCGACGTTGTGCTACCACTGTCTTGATTGGGATTACGGGCCTTCCTCGGTTCGTCGTATCGACAGGCTTGCAGCGGTTCGAAGGATCCCCCCAGTCTTCTTATTTGGCGAGATCTCTGTTAAAGAAGACAGATAAGGGCAGTGCATAGATGGTTCGACAACATGCACGCACAAACAGTAGAAAGAGTAGGACTCATGTAGATGACGATCTCGGTTACTTTTTTATCTTCTTGCCTCATTTCCTAAATTTATGCACCCGACGCCCACTCATGGAGTTTGGAGGCGGGCACTTTCATGTACGGATGAACAAGACAGATGTCCCGGCAATCGCGAGTAGTCGGAATCTCTGTTAGTTACCGCTAAGGTGCATAAGAGCTGGATGAAATATTTGGGAGCATGAAACGATTATTCCAGTCGTATCACCTAGTAATGCGTATGTCAATTTTCTGGCCCCCGAGCTGCTGGGGTGGTTCGCGACGGCAGCATCAGGGACGGCCCGCTATTACGTGGATCATCTTGGCTTTACGCGCCGTGTCATAGTGAACGTAATAAGGTTGTAGTTTTATCTGACTGGTGATAGTGGGGGTTGATATAGCGGAAGGGGGCACCGCTCCTCCTCCCTATCCCGTCCGGAAAAACCACCAGTCCGCCTCGAGAATACGGCAGAGCAGACGGGGTTTTTCTCTCTATAAGCTGTTAGGGGCGCGCATCGAGATTTCTCGAACTGCGGATTCCCGTCGCTACGGGGCATCTATGCATCTGTGCGACTGTCCACATGATAATAGGGGCTCGGTAACGTACGACTTCCCCCGGGGGCTCAGCCACACCATTTCGACAGCCGGATCTATCGCTCCTTGCGTCCGCGAGGCATTGTGTTCCCACTGGCGAGACGCCCGGTTTCACCGATCTGCACCGGGCTACTTTTGTCTTTCCTCTTCTTTACCGGGACACTTATTTCCCCCCCATCCCCCCACTCCTGGGCACACATATTCGAAACAAGCTGGCCGCCCTGTCTTTACCGTGTACGGCTCTGTCGCTGTTCTATGGAATGGTGGATGTTCCCGGCTCGCGAGTCTGGGGATGTGAACGGCAACTTCTGTTGCGTGTGTGCTGATGCCTGGCTTGTGGGTGGCCATTTGCCTTGTTGTTGTCCTGTTACCCTACTTTGCCCCGTCCTCTTCTGCCCGCTCTTCATATATAACTTTCCGCCGCGAATAAATAGGCGTAACCAGAGAAGGGAAATGCGTCACGTCGGACAATGGGACAAGGGTTTTGTAGCTTCCGGTTGTATTCAGACTTGATGCAACCCTCTGGTTACATCCAGTCGCATAAACTACCTAGTCGCCAAGGCGATGCAAGCCGTGGAAGATCTGCCCTATAGCCGGGGAGGATCTTACTAGGATAATCTCATGGGGTAAAAAAAAATTAATGATTGCGCGATTCCTTAACCGGTCGTGACCGGTCATGCCATTCACCTCTCCGCCCAAGGTGTTGTTAGACCAATAGTACATCGATTCTGACCGGGGAAGGGTGCCGAATGTATATGCATTGGCTCTTGTTGTCAAGTGGCGTGAGTGAGGCTCTTTGGTCTCTATATGTAAGGTGATGTATGCAGGCCTACACATTTGACCTGCTCCCTACGCGGGATCCTGTAGGCCGGCCGCTTAGCCCAGCCTACTTCATGAAGATAAAGGTAACCGAGCAACGGCGTCCCCTAGGCAATTACGTAGATTGGTAGACCATGACACATTTGTGACAATCTACGCGTGAAAAGCAGTGATTCAGAAGCCAAAGACGATGCATAGCCCTCCGTCAAGTAACGTAGATGCTTTCCGACGCAGCCACAAAGGTGACTGGACTGAGGATAGCCTGTTTAATCCCTCATAATCAAAGGTAAAACCAAAGCTCTATTCCGCTGCGAACGCATCCCAAGGACCTATCAAAGAGTGAGTCCATCGGACAAGAAGTCCCGCCAATCATTCTGGCCGCGAGTCACTGCCTGTGCGATCGAGGATGTTATCATCACGTAAAAGATGAAACAGACTCATCTAGAATCCCCGTTCGTCCCTACTATAGCTTCACTGGCGTAGAGACATATAGGCATGCCTGGCACTGTATCAGACTCGTGGTAGCATTCTTCCCACATAAAAAAACAAGATTGAACCCGGGAACTCAAGGCCGCGGAAAGGTGCCGGCAGGTGTGTAACCCAACGCCCAGGCTATGAAGACGGGCAGCTCTAGCATTGTCAGGACGAGAAGGAAAAAAAATTTCGGGCCTGCAAACCTCTCTCCCGACCGTCTTGAAGGAAAATGACACGATGAAACACGGCTGTCGTTGAGTCATCTTCTGTGGGCCTGAAGAATATCGAGGAAATATTCTCTCTGTCGGAAATGCCGGCCATTCAATTCAGCACGGTCCCAGAGCAAGAACAGCGGTCCCCAAAATGGCACTGTTGTTAGTCATAGTCACAAGTCGTGGATGGCAGCAAAGAAAGGGGGGCGGGGGAATTTACATCGTAAAAGTCTCGGCTGATGAGATACCAGCCATAAGCTGGCCATGGTATGCCTTTTCCCAAGGTGGATTCCTGAGAGGCCACGTAGGCCGCGTAGGGCGACGAGCTCAGCTGAGGCTGTCATCCGATTGATCGATCCAGGGACCGCAATCCCACATGCTTGGACCACATCGCACGTTAGCGGGCGGGCCTGGGGGGGAGATATCCGCATATCGTCCCTTGTTCCTGGATCAGCCATCATTGTGGCCTTTGATGCCCAGTTTCCCAGTAACTGTATAGCACAGTAGTAAACCTTTTCGAAGTCCGTGAAAGAGACACTTGTCCCGCCGCCGCCCACTCCCGCATCAACTTCCGTTGGGCCACGGTTCCAGATCGGGTGCCACGAGGGATCTCAAAACCTTGCCGTTGCCGTGATGCAATCACCCGGAGAGTGGGCAGCCTAATATGCACGTAGTGAGACAAGAGGACAAGGTCCGGCAGCGGACAGCTCGACTCCGCTTGGCGGCTCACGCCCAGCGAATCTGACGACGTACAGTAGTAACTTAGAAGATGGGGTGGAGCGCGGCACGACGGAAACCCCAGGAGGGGTGGGCTGTCAGCCAAAATGCCGAATGGGCATTGAAATTAATCCCCGAGTGGGTTCTAGAAGTCCTAAGGATTCATGAATTGACACGTTGACATCCGACCTGTCAACGATTCAATAGGCTGCGCAACCGGACAAGGAGGACAAGGAGGACGAAACTGCAGTACAATAAGTAATTAGAGCTATGTCTAGATATTTACGACAGCCTAGATGTCCGTGAAGGATCATGAACAAATCGGAAGCGCGATTTAAACATGTATCGTACAGATACTCATAGACGACGGGGAGCAATAACATCGAGTTGAGTGGATCACTTCCAAACCCCTTCTACCATTATCGTAGTAATCGATCTTCAAGAACTCTCGCAAGGGTTGAAAGAATTTTCCGAACAATACTCAGGGGTTATAGCAGTTAGTGGTATACAAGCCCCGTTTTTTCGTCGACAGCGAGCTACGATTGGCTTATGGCTACTATGTGTATTTGCCATACAACTTATTAAGGAGTGATACATGGAGCCCATAACTTCTGGTCCGAGCGTGAATAGCTCTGGGAATCTTGATCCCCCAGTATCTTTGTTACGTGATGGCCTCAATTGCCGCCAGTCTCATGTATCTTATGTATCTTATCTAGTGATTTTGGTGCCCAGCAACATAATCCAACAGATCGTCCAATTAGGCAAGCGACCTTCGGATATATGGGGCTTGTATGCCATTAACTGCAATAACACTGTATATGAACATATATCCACGCCTTAATTGGATTCACTGGTTTCAGTGCCTGTAAGCCGCTTGATTGGTTATTCAGTGAGTAGGGACGAGGGGTTGAAACTCTGTTTATAGATAGTACCTTGCAACGAGCCACTGAGCCTACTTATGTATACATGAGTTCCAACGTACATAGCAACCTACCTATCACATCTACGATTGACAAAAGAGAAGGGAACATGCGTCTTGCCGCTGAGCGTGGTTCGATATTGCTCTTCCTGCAATATCACGCGGCGGACAAATAGGTCTATACTATATATGTATATATGCAATACGGCAATGCTTCTGTGGCATTGGAGAGTTTCATCAGGGAAACAGAGGCGGCAGATGTCGCCCAATCACCAGCTGCGAGACGGTAAAGAGCCATGTCCTCTGCATCAACTCTGAAGCCCTACAGGATGGAGCCCCTGAGGTCCCTTGAATTAATCACGGCATACGCAAAGGCTCGATATTACACCTTTACAAGGGAAGAAGTTATCCATACCAATCGGAGTGAGACAGGGCACGGCTTAGATGCGAGGATTTCCAGTCTTGGCATCTGAAGTGCTGTGAACGGCATCATTATCCAATCAGCCACGACCACCGGACCCTTGAGCTCTGTCTGCAATATCGCTTTGGTAATGGAATTGTTACATAATGCAAGCATGTGTTTATGTGGCGGCGTGGTATACATAGTAACCGGCCCCAGGCTCGCTGGAGCTCTACATATTGGGGGGGCGAGCAAAAAACGAGCACAGGGCTGAGTAAAGGAAAAATTCTTTTCTACAGCTGCATATCACACAAAGGAGCAGGCTCTGGGAGTCGAGGCCAATTGATCGTCCCACAGCCTGCTTGGAGTCGCTCCGATATGCTCGCTTGGTCAGGGAGCTACCATGGGACGGGAATGCAGCAGGGTTCAACTCGGCCGGATGAGAATACCGAGTTTCCAGCCTCAACAAGCACGGCATAAAGTTTTGCTAGACGGAATCGTACCCCCGAGACGGATGTATTTGGGACCTCAAAAGGAGTGTGTACCTCGATGGTTTAGAGACATTCTATCCATCCACCCCCTCTCACCATTGGCGATGACAGGAAATGCCTGCCTGCCCTCAACTACCTACGTAAGTAGATGATTCGAGGGCTGCAATATCTGCCCATAAGTCAGAGAGAGTTTAGCCTAGGAAAAGTTAAATAATCTGACAACAGCGGTACATTTTGATACTGTGCAAAAGATTAGCTTAAGCCTTGCATAACAAACGGCGCCCGGGGATCTCCTTTCCAGCGCGCTAGGCTAGGGTACTTCGCATGTAGTAAGTGCATAATGATGGTAGCCGGCGAATTCCCCCCCAGTTCATGTTGTTTGGATCGGAGACCTCCACGTACGTACGATCACTCATCATAGCAAAACACACCCCTGCGTATGTCGTGCTTTGGTGCCATATTGCCGCTGATTGATGACAACGCGTGGGAAGGGAAGAAGAACGAGAAGATTTCGAAATTCCATAGCCGCACAACCGCTCACCGCCGCTTCACGGCTGGGTGTCTACCTAGGTATGGTCCTTGAAAAGAAGTACTTTACTACACACTGTACATACATCGGGTGCCTAGATCATCCATCTCTCGGCACATGCAGAGAGCTCAAGCAGGGAGAGAGGGGGTTGAAGATGTTTGGTGCCACTGGCGCTAGCTGACCACTCACATCGCTGGGCAGCCATACATAAAATTTCAGTAACACCATTGCCGAGCCCTTCATAGCCGCTATGCCGCGTTTAGTCAGGGGGTTACCTGCCCGGCAAGGTCTCGACAGCACAGAGCCAATATCAGCACCCGGCAATCATTTCTATTGAACGTGCTAATCGATTCTAGCAAGCGCAGCAGGGCTTTAATAACCCGGAAGCGTCTGAAATATGGAAGGAGATTAGATCTACCACCGTCCCCGGAGGGAACGGATGAGCTCGAAAGCCCGAATCCGATCACATAATCAGCCAGTGCCCTTGCATCGTGGCGTGGATAAGGGACTGTCCGACGTGCATCCCAGGCCATCCGACCGATGTGTCTTGCGTGATGATTCTGCTCTGCAGGTCTCTGTGTAATAAGCGCGAATACGTAACTTCGTGCTAAGTGGCTTACTCATACAAGAATAGATCCGACGTCGGTGCCTACATAGCTAGAGGGAGGTCAAGCACCCCAGCAAAATCTGCCTTTATGCCTGACTGCTCCATCCATTCCCGATACCGGGGGTGTGCTGTATGGCGTGAATAATCTCCTGATTGATGAATCACGACGTTAGAGAATTCTCTCTAGTTTTGGGTTTTTCGGGTCTGCTATGTAGGTACACAATAATAACTCTACTAGGTAGTTAAGTTAGTTCGACGGCTACGACACCGACACAACGGCGCGCGGGCCACGAAGCCGGTGCATTAGGTAGTACGGCGGTGGAGTGCAGTGGGACTATACAGTAGGAGCAGCAAGAGAGCCACCAACTCCTTTTCTACGTATCTACGGTACGAAATGGTCTTTGAAGTTACAGCAAGCTATCTCCAGCATTATTAGCTTCCATAGGTATCCGTAGGAGGAATGCAGAACATGCGAATTGTCCATTGGCGCGGATGGGAAAGTTCGTCGTCAATCGAGCCCCAGCAGCCCCCCCCCCCTACTCTAACACTTCAATAGACTCAGGTAGATAGATATTCGCACTTTTGCACCACACCCACATATCCATACGTGGATACCTAGGTAGTTAGCACGAGCCTCATGGTCGTTGTGAGGCTCTTGGAGGAAGTGCGTGAGTTGGCCCCCAAAACGAGGAACTAGTTTAGCAACCCGGGTGGGCAGCGGCGAACGAACGGTTCCGTGCTTGTGTGCGCTTCTTGTTCCATGCTCTCTCTCCTTCGGAGTCTCACTTATCTCATGACGCTATGTTCAGTAAGCGTACACTCGCGAAGGGCTAAGGTCTCTAAGAGGGCATGCACGAAACGGCGGCGCTGATAGGTTTGGTGATCCAACGACCCGACTAGTCAAGTCTGGGGAAGGGGACAAGGCAATAGCTGACGTTGGCCATCCACCTTTTTCCTAACGTTAGTGTACATACGCTCAAGATATATCCACACTCGGGCCACTCTCCATGTTCTCCATGCAGCTACTATAGGGCATTGGTGGTTGATCCACTAGATACTCGGGAGCCCGTCGTTCTTCTACGTAACTGTTTCCGACGGCCGTCCACGTAGCGTATTGCCTCTTTCTACTCTCCACAAGGCGAGAGTGGAGTGGTGCTGTTGGAAATCCCTACGAGTGCCAGCTAGATAATGTGGACGACCGTTTGGGCTCTCAGTTTCAGGCACGAGGGCGTCAAATCCCAATCGCCAATCGGATGTAGGAAGTATAGTCGCTAACTATAGACACGCAATTCGTACACTTGTCGAAGATGAACCAGGAATGCATGAGGGCCTAAACATGTTCATTTGGTATTTCCGAGACCTATCTGAACTGGTCCTGCCTTTTTAGTGCGAGACCAAACTGCCAACGCAGTACAGAGTAATTCTGTGCCTTGTAGCATTCTAGGGTATTGAGTCCTCATGAACGAACATCGTCAGGTCCCATCAATCAACGCGGAGTGGATAGGTCCGCACCACTCCAAGTGTTGCATAGACTAGAGTCCGCTCCATCAGTATCGACTATCTGATTTGACGGCATTTCCGTGTCGTGAATGAGCAACCCGCTGTGGTTACTATAGCCGCCCCGATCCAAAGCCCAATTCCGGCTTTCAAACTCCATGCAAAAAAAAGAAAAGAAAAGTGATATCTCAAGCAAAGGTCTCCATAGTAAAATACAAGATGGTCCTGTATCGGTCGCCCTTATCGTACTCCTGTAACTGGAAGCAAGTGAAAAGCAAAGGCCCCAAAAAAGACAAAACTTTTATGATGCTGTGCTCCGATGATGCTTTTATACAACAAGAAAATCAACGTGTTGATTTGATTCGCATCCCCGCCCATCCGCCATGATAAAGGAAAAGGATAAGAGGGAGTCGCGTGGGTCGAATATTGGCTGCGTCATGTTGGACGCCCCTCAACTCTGTAAGCCCGATTCTCATGCGTGAGAGTGACTTTTCATAGATCGCTTCATGCAGTGTCCTGATTGGGTATAGGCGATAATATAGGTGAATCATCCCAAGTCGAATGCAGATAGATGCCATCCACAGCGGCCTTCGGTCTAACAAGATCTTCGTCGTTGTAATTGTGCGTGCTCAAACGAGCTAGCGTAGTCCCTAAGCTGCTTCCTAGCTTTGTCTGACAAAACGGTGATACCGCTACCGGATGACGACGTGCTCTGGAGGGAGCAAAGGCTCGCGTGTGAACTGGAGGGCGTCAAGGTACGACCCGAGGAAGCTGATGCTTCTGTCCTTTGAGAGAGGAAGGATTGTGGTAAAGGTGTGGACCCATAGGGCTGAGCATTGCTGAAGTCGTAAGCAGGCGAGAGAACGAATCTAGAGTGTGACCTCGGACCCGTCCAAGAAAAGGATGAGCCTGCTAATCCGGGAGTGCTCGCCGGTGTGCTCGAGGCAGATGAAGATTTCTCGAAATCGGAGAGTCTGCAGGATTCTGAGCAGTAAGTGGCACCGTCGGTTTGCCTGTCACAGGCCAAGCAGAATTGATGTTCCCAAGACAGATCGGAAGACATCGTGTCGGGTGGGAGTTTGTTCGGTGGAAGTTGAGTGATACCGGCTCGGCCGTTTCGGTATAGGACGCAGATGACGAGAGGAAATATGGCGTTACGGCCGTCGAAGATGGTTCAAATCATAAGAAGGACCAGCTAGTTGTGAAGAGGATCTTGGATCCCAAACTCTTGCGAGAACCTAGGCTAGAAGAGTTGTGGTGGTGGACTCGTCTGTTCTAGGCTGTGGCTAATCGACGAGACGAGGGGGACGAGGGCGGTCCAGTATGAGCAGTTGGCTTAGAGTTGATTGAAATGGGTGTTCTGTTCCGGTTTGTTTATGCCCCTTGGCGTATATGAGTCAGAGCGAAGATGAGAGTCGAGAGAGTTGAGAGTTGAGAAGTAAGAGCGGTTGGAAGGCTTGAAGAGGTTCGTGAAGGGGAGGGAGAGAGTCCATATTAGTATCAAAGTAGAGTCGGATGTATTGTGAAAAGACATGCAGCAATTGCGTGTTGTTAGAGATACCTCCATTCTTCCCTGCTATACAGCCAACTGACCCATGCCACCAAGGTACCTACAACTTATAGTATGGTGCAATCCACAATTGATGTACACACTAGTGGAATCACCTTGTGGGGGGGTACATACGTACTGAGCGATCAGTCGATCATCAGTGAGGCCCACAGGTGGATGGGAAGGGTGTGAAAGTGTCAGGGTGACGTTGGATATACGCCCCCAAATCGCACCTGGGGTGAGCACTATGGGCTCATGGCTGGACGACTGGTTCAGCTCGACACCCCAGGGGGCATCAATCTGGGAGGAAGGTAGGGTGTTGCTGTAGGACTTAGGTTCCTTGCTACATGATCCCGGTTTTCGCAGCTACTCTTGCATGTTGCCTAGTACGCTACGTTGTATCAAGTTAGCGCTGGAGTTGATCGCCCTGGGGACCCTGGTAAGAAAGGGTGGAGAATTTTGAGCAGGTTAAACTGCGACATGGGTGGACCCGAATTTTTCTCAATAACTGGATGACTCCCACACACACACACACACCTATGTCCACATACGGACACAAACATGCTCAGTGCTCATACGCACAACAGGCACAAGAGGGACGAAAGGATTTCTCTACCGGCCAAGCAGTAAGGGAACGAATCTTTAAGGGTGAGGGTGGCAACCGGGGGAAAGTAGTCGAGGAGGGCGTGTACGGAACACCCGCATCCTTAAACAAACATATTGCCTGCATAGGCAGGTACCTACATTGGTATGCTAATTGTGTACGACGAGTGGTCCTGGGATGCCTCAATTCGTCCTTTCCCCTTTTATTAATCTCTTCCTTGAGAAGACAAGTGTCTGCGTTGAAAGATCCGTAACGAATTCATTATTATCTCCTTAAGTGTCGTGACTGCAATCGAGTATTATGAAGAAGGCACTAATTTTGTGCCATGCTGATGAGTGAGTATAGGTACCGTATGTGTAAGGGTCCATCTTATAACAACACTCCCATTTTCCATTCAAACCTTTCCAATTCCACTCCTATTTAGACCGCTTCGAGACTAGTCGCTGGACAGGGGGTTCATTACAACTTAGGTATGTACATAGCGTATCTGCCCTACAGGCGACCTAAAGTAATTTCGAAGTTGCCTGGCCCTCCTTGTCTTCGAACCGCGGAGAACTTTTAAGGTAACTCAAATCGACATAAACGCCCATAGTAAATCTATGTATTATGCTGTATATATGTTCCGTTTGCTAAGAGGGCTAGCACCTAGAACGAGTCCATTACATGATGGGTTTTCTACCCGCTGTTGTACTCGATGAATGTGTAGCCTGACCAGGTCTCCCTTTTCCATACTATCCACATAGGTACGCGTATGTAGGAAGAGGTAGGTAGGTGGACGCTCTTCTCGCACTACCTGGTATGCCGTATGTCACGGGCTGCCGCCGAAACCTCTTTTATGCATCACCCGGCCTCGCCCCATCATCGTTGATTGTAGTTCCATCTCAAGAACTTAAGAGCCGTATTGAGAGACATAGCCACCACCACTAGGTAATATCTAACACATAACTACCCAGACACCTTCATGGAAAGGGGAGAGAGGAGGTGGAACCCTGTGGGGGGTTTGTAGGGCTATCGACCATGGTTCAAACCATTCCTGCACAAATGCCTTGGTATAGCCATCGTCAGTCTACTAGAGAGTGAATCTACGAAAGTTTCAGACATGCCGTCCGGCTTCGGCCATTAACCTTCCTGCTCAGGGAGGTGTTGCCGCACAAGTAGTCGTATCTTTGTCGTCGCCGCATTACATACATACCCACCCTGAAACACCTCTAATACCCGCATGCATTTCACCTACAGGATGGTTAGTCGATATCATACGTCCGTCCTCTGTGCGACGTGCGAGTCGTCGCAAACACCAAGCAGGCCCGTAGCAAATGCCATTTATGTTCGATATTAAAGGGCGTTTCTGAACTGCGATACCCTACGCTGACTACTTATGTAATAACCTCACGCTTCCCTGCTAATGGTTCAGGGAGGGTAGGATTTTCAGAACTTCGGACGTGGTCACTCGCCGTTTCATTGGTTGCTGCTGGCGGTTCTAAGGAAACGAGCAATTTATGACAAAGTCGCGGGAGGCGGCATCGTTACTACCTCGAGCCTCTTGCCGATGCGTCCCTATCCCCCTATCACAGCCGGATTTTGCCACGAACCAGTTCAAGATCTTCCTTCATGGACCCCCTCTCTCATTGGTACTGTAGGGTCGCTTTGCATTATCAATCGTTGAGAGTTCATGGTTGCATTTGCGACGAGGCAGGCTGCCGTGTCGCACGAGGGAAACGTAGTCAATGGACTAATGTGCCGCGGTCCAAGTTTTCCTGACATCATACCTTCCTCTCTCAAGGGCTTCCGGACTGCGACGACAGGACGGGAGCTACACTATCGCCGCGCGGAGTCTAGGACATGGCATTCAACTACTGCAGATACCCTCTTCAGACGTCCGGCCGATATCCACCACGACCGGTACCTTACATCAGCGGACCACTCATGCTCCAACTTTCCCGCCGGGTCATTCGACTATGACGGGTTTCCAAAAGGAGGCATCGTTATATTCTCACTTATCAGTCCCCAAATTTCGGAGAGCACCTGACGCGTGTCTCCAACGTCGAACTCTGCTGCGAAACAACCATCAAACTTGTTAGTTTATCGTTAGCCGTGTACATCTTAGAGTCTCACATTTTCTCTAGTCATCTCAGACTACCGGAGCTACTACTGCTTGGATTCCGTGCTAAGTGCAAGATGCCCCACGATATTCTCCCCACATCCCGAGGCGTCGATTTCACTTGGAGACCGGGTTCTGCTTAGGCACATGCAGGAAGGGCGCGTAGACCCAGCAATTGGGCCCTGGGGGAAGATCCTTACATAATGCGCGACGCAGCTTTCTACCGGACGCTGTAGGTTGACGTTATATTTTTGCTGTATAAGTCCCCGAGCCGGTTGACGAGACTTGCTCCGTATCCGACTAGGGCCCGGGGCGTGTTCAGAAACAAATGCAACAGCTCGGAGCTCTCCAGTGGCAGGCGCAGGCGCAGGTGCAGTGCAGGTGCAGCAGGCGCTTGATACCAGCATGGCTAGCGTTCTTCGCCATCGCCTGTAGAAAAGGTGCATGAGATGCAGTGTGCCTAGGGCGCTAAACCAAATCAGATCTTGCCTGCGTCTGAGGGCGGGGAAATTCCCTGGATGTTGTTCTACTTCAACCAACTAGTTCAGGACGCGAGATTTGTAGGATAGACGACGAGTGGCCGTTAAAGGACGCGGCCGAATGAGAAGGGTGGCACACCTCTTGCTGTTCAGGGTCGCCACCTGACGAGTCGTACTGATCCTATCTCACGGAGTTCTATATGGAGTACGGGGAGTATTTAACATGGGAAGCGTATGCATGGACATACGTATGCGATACCGTTTCGGCAGTGACTGTGGCCCTCGGGAGCTCAGGCCACGAAAGGATTCAACCGATCGGCGCTCCTGAGATTTGCTCTCAAGACCCTGAATCTGCAAGACCCTCTCGAGAAATGGACTCTAGCCACCCGAGTGAGTAGTGTGCCTCGCCCCCGGCGGGAATATCGCACCAGGGCGAGTATCCAACCGTTGCGAGCCTTTGCTGTTGCAGGGAAATCGCTGCAGGATTCAGGTGTTTATTCGAGTTAGAGTGCCTTTCCGCAAGCACAAGCCAATCAGAGGATCTGGGGTAGCCGTACCCCCACTGCCAGGCATTGTGTGAATAGGATCGTCGCCAGGTGATCTCGACCAGTCTAGAGAGTGCCACACGTATGAGAGAAATGGGCTGTCGCGGATACTAGTGAAAACTTGAACACGTTTTTGTGTGCATGTATTCTAGTTCCTCAAGCACGCACTTGCTATAGAGGCAGCTCTCCGGAACAGGAGGCCCTCCCGGCTTGATGAAGCAGATAACCGTGAGGATGGGGGAAACCGTCCCGCGCATTATCCGATCTCGCGCAAGACGCTATTCTATCCAATAGCGCAGCCACGAGCTTCGATGTGGAGTCCATCCAATACAGCAAGATGCAGCTGGTGTTAGCGATACTACGCAAGAGAGAACCCGCAGGCGCTTGGCCGAGTGGGGTTCCCCGAGCAGTTCGTGAGAATGACCGGCCCCTTCCTCTATAGACCTCTTCCTATAAGCGAGGTATGGAAACTTGGCCAGATCCCTATATTACTTAGGCCAGAAAAGCGTGGCTATCGTGGGAATTGCTCTTTCCTTGGTTATCTCATTGAATAGGGCTTCTAGGCCAATAGCTTCTACTTGGGAGGTTCATTGTATAGCAGATTCAACATACACACATATGCACAAGGTTACCGAAGCGTTTGATTCGCGCGATGGCCCGTATCGTGGTCAACGGTGACAAGCGTGCACGGGCGCCCTATAATGCTTTGGTTTTCTAACTGTATCGTCGGGACAGGGGGGAAAAAAAAAGGAAAAAAAAAAAAAAGGGCTGCGCCTGGTTGAGATCTTCTCTGGGCGCATGCGCTGATGGTTCCTGCTGCCGCTAGGCCACGTTCTGAAGCCATCGCTAAAAATCAGGGCATATGCAGCTAGTTGCTAGCACGACCTCAAGCGCCAATTATTATATCGAAATACATGTCCTTGTCCAAGGGTACGGTAGGCCGCCAGCGATTCGCTCATTATTGGTTTGCTGGCAGGGTGCTTACTACTGCGTTGGACTGGCTCGATCATTCTGGGTTCTGACCCCCCCCCGCGACTGAGTGCCTGGCTTTCATGCAGTGATGATAAGAATCGGGAATAACGTGAATGTAAGTGTTCCAATAGGATTACCCATCATTTTTATAGTCGATATTAGTTGTTGCTACGACAACTGCCTATATTATAGGTTGCTCTTAATTTCACCAAGTCCCTCTTGTATACTAAAATGACGCGGGAACGTTGCACCCGTGGAGGCGTCTACGAGATGTCATCCCTGCAACGCTTGATGAGTATCGCATCGCACTGCAGCTTCTCTCTCTCACAGATCCCATGCGAACCATTATGCACGTATGGAAAACCAAGCTAAATACGTGCGCTACCCTACTTTGTCACAGTGGCTTCGCGGACATACTACGTAGCGGGCTGGTCTTTAATACAATGGAAGGCCCAATCCCGTCTAGAGTTTGGATGAGATGGAACCTCCTACACGTGTGCTTCACATTCCCGTCCTCTCAAGTTGCTCTCCATTCGGGGCGTTATCACGTCACCACTCGTGCAGAGGGCTTGAGAGTAGCCGCTGCTCGTTTCACATCCATTTCGGCCTGCGTCGGGTGAAACCGTCTCTTTCTGTCACAAATCACGCGAGGATGATATGCCTCGAAGAAAGGGCTGCTGGAAATGAACCCCGTCATTGGACTTTCTCCTCATCATCGGTTCGGGTGGCGAACATGGCCGCCGCGGCACACTTTATAGTAATATGGCCGTAATTGTCGTGGCCGAAAAAAGAGATATTAGGTATCCCCATTCGGATATCGTGACACTTTGGATCGCGCCTGGAAGCTTCTCAAGCAATCTAATAACCGGGAAGTCTAGATGCTGGCTTTCACACTCCTACCTACGCGCGCATGGTTACCCTTCTCCAGCATCGATGGAGTATTTGCCTCCAGCGTGCTGGTTCAAAGGCGCGCCACCCCGTATTCCAAATCCAAGGTAGCTTTATTAGGCCCACCAAAAGATGGAACGGCACGCGGCGGGCGTTTGTGGACTTGATGAAGGAACTGTGACGGTTTTGGGAAGTAATGATCGCCAACTTAGGTAACTGGAGACCCGAAGCTCAGGTTCGTTACAGGGTTATCCCTGACTCGAATCGCCCAGGCCCAGCCTGGGGTCTAGCGGCTTTTTTTTTACTACCCTCAAGGCTCATAGACCCCAGTTAACTCCTATTTACTCAGAAGGACCGGCCACTCGTCGCCGATCACAGTCACAGGCTTTCGCGGCCGTTCGCGTGGTTCGCCAAGCCCGATTACTTCGTAGCCCGGGTGGCGGCATGCTGTGCCCAAGGCGTGCAGCAAGTTGTGGGATCAGGGCGGAAGTTGTTTGCCCGGGTTCGACGCTCTCGAAGCAGTTTCGATTGCAGGAAGGGTCTCGCCCCTCGGAAGCTAGCAACAGTTTGCGAGACCGAGAACAGGGGGAAGACAGGACACGATTCAGCTGCCACGGGCTCTCTGGATCCGGGCTGGGACCACTAGTGTTCGCCCGACCCAGCCAGACGGGAATGGTGATGTCTTGCGGGAGGGGCGCGTGGAATCACGCGCGCGGATCATGGGAACGAACTGAGCAATCTCGAGACATTATGGTCATGTCATCGTTCATGTTCTATAAGCGATAGTTTGCCTTGAACGGATCAGGGCTTATTGCTGCTAGCTCGTTCCAGCTATCGAAGCGAGTCCCTATCCTCTTTGTGGCCAAGCTCCGGTTAGGGCTGAGTGGGCGACGGGTGATGGTGTTGATGGATTGCTTGGTAACCAATATCTCCACTTCCAACAATGAACATTATCGTGTGGCTTGAGAGAGTCTAACGCTTTTACAAAGTCGAGATGACAGGATGCAAGGGGTTCGTTAGTCCATCTGTGTTATTACTGTCATCGGGATCCTTCGGCAGCACGTCATCCGGCGCCGCACGAATATCTGGCGTTGAAAATACCCGATAAGCAGCAGGTAACATCCAGAGGAGCAAATATACACATCCCTGTTGCTCAATACGAGTGGAATGTCAAAATGACAGGTCGTACCGTATTCTGTACTCCATGGTACGACGGGTCTCAGACGCCTTAATAGAGAGGGCCAGGGCGATGTCATGCTTAAGAGCCATCCCGAATAGTCTGTATGCCGACAGAGCCAAACCTGAGTTACGCATGGCTCTCTCCGGCTAGCCCACCATGACACGAAGGGGGTTCTCGTTGCCTCGAACACATCTCAGATATCTTATTACCTCGCTCCTTTTTTCCATTTCCCAGGTCCTGTGTGTGATACCGTCAGCCGTTCCTGACAGACGAGGACACCACCAACCCTGCGGATGATCCTGCGAGATCCGTAAGGGTCCATGCAACTAACTCACCAAAGCGCCCCTACGCCGCATGAGATGATGGTCACATGAGTACTTTCTGAGGGCGGTATAGTGCCCGTTTTCCTCGCCCGCTCGGATCTACAGCTGGGATTCCTATGCCGAGCAAGGAAAAACCCTCTACCGAGCTGGGCGGCTAGGTTTGCGCTAGCGGGCGCTCTGGGATTAGTCACCTATGATAGACTTCTTCACTGTGGTAATTTAGACCAAGATTGATTATTAATCTCCTACACCACTTCCTAATTTGGTAAGCAAGGTCTAATCTCCATAAGAGTTCGGTATGGGACCGCACCAAGTGGCGGTAGCATGTGGGCAGCCGGTCAGTTAGCCCAGCTGCATGTCAATGTTGACCGAATTCCGAGTTGCATACACGCTTCGGTCAGGACATATACTCGGGCCGCTCGGTCGAGCGAAATCGGAAGTCTTGGAAACAGGGGGCCGAGAACTGCGGAATGCCTGAGCTGTGGCGCAGGTAACCTTGTCGTCCAATGATGACACGCAGCTGTCAATATTCCTGCTCTCGCTTCGGACTTTGACTATAGGTGGTACGTGACAGTTCAAAGGAATTCCTTCCTCTGCTCCAGAAGATCTTATGACCTTTGTCCGAGGTTCCCGCTTTACTTGTAGTAGCTCTTGCTATCTTTCCAGGGGTGCTCGGGATAGGAAACTCTGACCGACAGACATAACTAGGTCAGCTATCCTTTGTCCGTAATTTCATGAGATTTTACGTCAGCCCTTGACGGTATTCTTTTTTGATTGCAACCGGCATCGGCTAGTCTGAATGAGAAAACCCCGAGGCACCCAAGATAGGCTTGGTGCTACACCAAACTGTAACGGGCTGCAAAATCGGCCAACTCCCCAAGAGTCTGGCTGTGATACCTACACACCTGCAGCCTCTGGAGAGACAGGAGCCCCGGCGTCCGATGACCAGGATCGAAATTGGATACCCAGGCCTCCTACAAGGTATGTATTGAGGCCGCCATGCCTAGTCGAGTTGGTCCTACACCTCACTATCTTTCAGCCCGGCCACTAAGGCCTTGAGGGTTTCCTTAAAAGTTTTACCAAGAAACCGACACAGGTCGCCTGCTCTTGGGAATTCCAAGGTGAGATCTACGGAAGGCTGAATAGTACGTGCTGATCATGCTTCGTTCGGTAATCGTCTCGTGGTGAATCGGGCGGGTTTCCTATTACGGCTGCTCTAATATATCGCACGGGCTCTTTTTCATCTATCTCCGTTCTTGACTGCCACACTAATCTGGATCGGCATTGCCCCCTTTTCAGTAGTCACCTACTCCTTCGTACATATGGTATGGGAGTTGGGGAACAGAAGGGACGGCTGGGCAAGGGAAACAGAAGCCATCGCACCACTGGCCTCGTCGATATCGTCATTGCTAGTGGCTGTGGGCTTCAAGTCTCCATGTAGCTGCCGGTTTCTGATGCAGAGACCCTCCTGACCCCAAGTGCCTGGCTTATGAGTGCATGTAGTCTAGTCCTAAGAAGACTACAAGTATTTCCATACATATGTAGGCATACAGAAGTGATAACATGCTTGTCGAGGCGTCGTTCCTTTGAGCGCGTTTGAGCGGGCTACCACGTGGTGGAGGAGAGCTGGGCATTGAATTGCTTTTTCTACTCCTTCGGCTGATGACGATAATCGAGAGACGATCTTCTCCGTTTCAGGAACAAGCTGCAGGTACCGCGAAGTCTGAAGTTTAACTCTATTGAGTTCCTACTCTGTCGCTGTGCCCATTGTCCAGAATGTCAGCCATCTAACTTGGGGACCGGAATGTTGTCAGCATGCTATTCAAACACTCTCGGCACCTACTTCTGGGCAGACAGAACGATGAGTTTCCATGACTTACCATATTATCCTTCGAAATTCGCCAAAAGCTATAGAGAACTAATGCAGGATGTTCCATTTCTATCCGCGAGCGATATATTTTCCCAGTTAGTTCTTGCCTGCCGTAAACTCCCTTTAGTTAGTCTTGAAAATAAGCGAGTGGGGAATTTTGCCACCCGCCTGAAGAGAATCTAGCGCTCCGTTAGCTTTTGGCGAATTTCGAGAGAAAACGGTAGCGCACATAAGAAGACCCGAGCCGACGGGCGGCGGTGGATACCTATGGGGCAGCTGACTAGGCGTCTTGCATTAGTCTTATGGGATAGTATATACATGTGTAAGTCTTCTCCGCAATTCAGCTAATAAAAGTGCCCAAGGAAAATGGGGGGCACACTCTACTTGACTGCTCAAGCGCGTGGAGAAGGCTTCAGCATCAGTTGAGAAGAAGATCACTCGAGCACAAGGGGCACTTGCGGCATTGCTTGGCAACCTTACCTACCTGAGCAATTTTGACGAATGAGCACGTCGTATTTGGCCCCCCGCATTTTGGATGCTTGGCGGATCTGGGGACGCTAACTTAGTCCTCGGAGTTCGAGGTCATCCACAATTTCCCGGCGGAGAGGTCCAATGGCTTCTGTTATAAGTTGACTTGTCGTTTCCGAAAGAACGTCCTTGCATAATGATACGTGCTCAGCGAAAGCCGTTTATCTTGCTTAGAGAATTATGACATCTAGTGCAGCAATGCGGGTTTTGATTCCTCGATAACCCTGGGTAGTGCTATGTAAGCTTTGTCACATAGGCCAATCCAGAATTGTCCCCTGATAACTGTATGCAGTTGCTCGAGGCACCGTAGCCAATGGGTGTGGTGCAAGTACGTATGTGCTGGGCCATAGGTATCACCAAGGACTGGCGTTTACGTACCCACAGCCGGGCGTGCTGCAATATGACATCCTGGCTTCGTTCATCCTACATGTGTAGATACGTAAATTACATGTTCCGCATGCAAGATTATGGTTCCCCATATTTTCGATTATATTTGGCGACAATGTTATTAGTAGCCGGGAGTACAAGCCTTCCATTACCTGAGTTGGCGGCGTGAGATCCTTGTTCAATCTGACACTTGGCGGTAGTCGAAACCCGGATACCACAGGATCATTAGACACACTACCCAGTAGAAATCCCAACCTACACACCACAAGGCGTGCTTACTACACACTGCATGGCTGCGAGTGCTGGGGTGCAGAGCCGTAAAAGGTCAACAGCGAGGCCTCAAGGAAAACTATATGCCATAATCTATATACAGTTTGCCTCTCAATATTGATGTTACATTCGGTACTGCTTGAAGAGCACCTGCAGCATCGACAATGATACGTGGAAATCGCATAACGCTGGAACTACTGTTGTTGAGCACCCGGGTTAGAACGGCGTGCTTGCGTAAAGCGCTGGATTCGTAGCGGGCAAAAGAGACGTATGCAGGAGACGGTGTGAAGGCAACACTATGCAAACGGTGTAAATACTTAGCAGCGGTGGTCTCTCCTAGTTGATAGGTTGGAGATCCTGGCTCATTTTGAGCAGGCCATGTCAACACTACAGTTGGCGGTTTCGAAGTTAAGAGGATGCCACCGCCCAGAGGCCAATTCTTGTTTCCCTGTGTGACATGACAGGTCATATAATTATGCCAAAATCCACTATTGGTTTCATGAAGCCGCAGCTGCGTTCTTAAGGAAGTTTAGGTTCGCCCCCCCATAGACCTGGCTGGACCATGCAGAGGGCGAAGTGTTGTCGTCGGATGCTTCGGCTTGGATCAGATCCTCCGTACAGCCCTTGTTCCCATACTGCAGTGTGTTGCCGGCAGACCAGTCTGGCTCTCTCTGGCAACATTTCGGGGGCCACTTGCGCGGACAACCTCAACCAGGCGATGGATGTGCTCATACACGCATCACCCACACCCATGCCCTGCGCCCCTTCGCCTCCTTGCCACGAGCTCCCAAATGCTGCTAGATAAAGAGACATACTGTGCCTTCGAGCGGCCGTCCCATTGGATAACAAGGAGATGTCGAATATAACGACAGCCACACGGCAGGCTAATTGCTTTTCTCGGGATCGCCTTCCAGTGCTCCGCATTTGGCTCGGTGACACAGAGCTTCCGGAGTTGCTTTTCACCTTGAGGGGCATCAAAGGTAGCTGTCCCCGACAGGACAATGGTAGAACCGCCGATAAGCGCTTTGACAGACAACAGTTGCTGGCCATCCCCAAATCGAGATGTGTTAGGGGGTTTCCTACGCAGCGGTTCAACAGTCAGTGACCGTAGCGAACCCGAGATCCTACGCCCCTCATTGGTTCTCCGAGCACCGCCGGTACGGTTCGCATCTTCTCCCTCGACTTGGCGCTCAAGCATTCTTTCCAGGAAATTTCTGTAACTATCCGAGGTCGGGCTGTCACTCCGTGCCCACGGGTCGTTGCTTGCTCCAAATTGCGCCAGCCGCCTCGACGTGGCTGGCTGCTACCCCGACCCAGAAGAGGATTTCCAATACTCCGTCGAGTTATGAATGCGGGCAGCATTGCTGCAGGCCTACTACGGTATCTCAGGACCAACTGCAAACGAGATATACGAGGCGCCAATGAGCTGTCGCGTTGATGATCTCGCCTTGATTTAGAATTCAGGGGCACCAGGCCCCTAGCGTCAGCCTCGGACTAAATGCCCCAGACTAACGGTTCGGCCGTCTTACTGGTAGGGGACCATGGTTTCTCCGGCTTACAGGATCGCCATCGGGTTCGCTCATCATTGGATCCCATTGCGCTTCTACTCCGGGACCCAGGAGTTCGGTCTTCCTTCCCGATCCTTCGAGCAGTGCTTAGGACAGGGGAACACCACGAGCACGGAACGGTCCTGGCAGCATGGCCGGCGAATCAACTCAATGGTAATGAGCCGCCACTGGATAGGGCTGCCCCGAGGAAGGTTGGCGTGTCCGAGAAGGATGCAGTTTTCTAACTCAATAACACCACTATCTACGACAGATCTAGCTTAGGAGGGACCTTACACCTCAGGTTATTACAACATGGAGGTCAATAACCAAGGTTGGACCGAGACCTATCTGACAGGCATAACTAACAAGCTAAAGAGTAGGTAATTCTTCTAGCGGCATGGTACTTGCGTGTTCTCACCTTGGATCGGAAGACATCTCTGGACGGAGCTGCACGGCGACGGAAAGGGGATAAGAGGGGGAAACCGCGGATTGGTTCCGAGGCAGCTTCCCTTCATTACAACGACATCATGCTGCGCTCCGGAAATACGTAAGGGCGCCATGAATCGTCGGCTTCTACCTACTCCCGTACTGGGTCACTTATCCCATTGTTCCCACGGTCTTTGGAAGGTGGTCACAGTACAGTCTTGATTCGAGCTATATGCATATTGCGCTACCATCGTTGGGCCTGAAACTACTACTGCCAGCTAGTTAGACGCGGACAGACCGGAGACGCGGACAGACCGGCAACACGGCAGTCGTGAGGAATATGCTGACTGTATACGTGTAATCTGGGTGGCCTTGATTCATGCGCTACTACTCTATTACGAGTAATCCTCACATAAGTAGATTTGAAACAAGAGTATCGTTGTCGGAGATAGCAAGGAGATCCTTATAATAAAATTCTTAGTCCTACCGTATGGTAGGCTGCCGTTTCTTCATGTCCTTAGAGAGCAATATGACATCTGCTCAGGGGCCCCCCTCCCACACTTGGGGTATGGGGACGCATTGGATACGCATAAATAAGCTTATTCGCGGAGGATAGAGTTATGATGTTTCAACGAATTATGCATGGCTTTTTGAGGATATCTCTCTCGGGAGGGCCTAGACAGGGGTAAACCAACGGCTGGCTGGCTGTCTTACTCACAATCTTGCGCTTGATGGAGGCCATAAACAACAATATTGAGAGATGCATATGGACTCCGAGTATGGCGAAATCCTGGCAACAAACGGGGTGCCGTGATAGGAGACCTGACCCTGCTCAGCAAACGAGCAAGGTACCATGGGTAATTCTGCGTTTACTCAGCGACTGTACGCTGTTGGCCCCCCTTGTCCTTGCAATCCTAGGGCCGCCTAGCAAAGCCCCTTCCAAGCCGTTCCAATGCCCTAGCAAAATTCACAACGGCTGCTGACAAGGTACACTTTAGGGGCGACAACAAGGGCATTGAGGAAGAATGCTTTAACAGATGAATCAGCATTGCCCTGCAGCATCTAGCATCGCCCTACAACGTCCTTCGTCCACCGCAACTCCCTCGATTTCTTTGTCAAAATCTCGATTGCAGTCACCTTCTTATGGTCCCCTCAAGTCTGCTGTGATGTCTAGTCCGTTCTCTACGATGCCCGTGGCTAGTCGAATTGGGGGACCTCGTTCCATCCTGGCCCCAACAAGACTGGGGTGCTAGACTTGCGCTGTCCTATGCTGCGTGAATGCTGATTAGTATGGGATACCGGGTTCCCTTCACCTAGCAGAAGCCTTCGCGGCGTCCTGCGACGTCTTGCATCCGGACTGTCCATCGACTATGTCTGCACTCTGCCGTAACAACAACCGGCCAGCTTTGATCTAGCCCCTGTTCCACATGTAGCAGGACCAGGTCATCGTCCACCTCGTATTGGCACGGGGACGTTGTCCCTTGCTCGCCCTGTCCCGGCCACCTCTCAGAGTCCGGGTCAATCCATCTGCTCACAAGTAAGCCTCATGGCGTAGAATTCACAGCCGTAGGTTGAGTGGATATTACAGGGTACCATTCGCGGAATCTCTTGGGCTCCGCGCCCTTCGACTTCTCGTATGATGCCTGCGCATTGTTAACTCGATGGCTTTCCGGGAGGTAATAGTAGGTTCTCCAGTCAATGATCATGTATTAAGAGAGACGGTCCCCCAGATGGGAGACTTGTCGGATTAAGTAACTAGTACTAGAAACAGAGGGACGTCATAAGTGTCTCATAGAGATAAGACAAGAAGGTGCGGGATGGCGCACCGTCAAGAAACCCTGAGACACTGATCTTCCATATCAGGAGACTTCTGGTCTCCGCCTAGGCTCGAGACTTTCTGTTGTCAAAAGCTGCCTTTGCGCGTCTGGTAGCATGGCATAGTCAGATAAAAAAAAATGTAGAGTCAAGGCCGTACTTAGGACGATGGGAACCAGCACGCTGCGAATTAAGCATCGCCGAAGACTGGGCTTGCTTGCTGGAGGGGAGTTTCTAGGTGGAGAGGGAGCTTCCTATCATTCATGACGATCGAGCTTTGGGGATGTTCTTTAGGCGCGTGTCGAAAGGGAGAGATATCCAGGTCGTCTCTCGATGGGGTTGTCTAACGTTACGGCCTGTTGCCTTGGTCTGTCATACCACTGTATAACAGGCAGGATTGATCATATCAATTAGGCAATCTTAGAAATGAGCGGAAGGTTCAGCATAGTTAGCTCTTATTCCTTTGTCTATATTTATCCTGGCGGGCTAATCTCAAGTGGAGTTATCATTATCCCATCGTTGGAGAACGTCCAGTCTCATCAGACTTTATTAGGGGGCAAGTGATAAACTGCCCAAGCTCCCCTCAAAGATTGGGAAGCTCTACCCTACCATCATGAGATCCACGAGACACACATCAGGGCTCTAAGCTAAAACTCATTGATACGATTAACGGGGCTCCTCATTTACAATGTCTCTATGGGCATGGACACTGTCTACCAAAGTTGCCAGTCCGCAGAAGCACCACGTTCCGCTCCGCCTGGCTAACCCTGTTGCACCGAAATAGGCGCAGGCCCAATCCAGTCACTAGTACACGTGCTATCGCCCCTTTTTGATGAACCCCTTCGCCCGTAACGCGCGATCTCGACCAGAACGTGTGTCTGGCCTTCTTCCGTCGACTCCTACACCTATTCGTTCCTCACACTTTAATCTAAACAAATGAGAAAGTTTCTGTACCCCTTGTCATCATTGCGGATCTGCGCTCCGATAGGCATCACACCATAGAGTGGTGGGGGCTCTTGTTGTCAAAGAAAACTCTATTTGGTATCACGCAGATGAAATAAAGGATGTAGGTCAGGTTGCAACGGGTCGCCGCACCCTACTTCAGAGCTTCGTAGTGGTAGATGTCGTGTGACAGCCCTCATAGCCCGTATACGTCCCATCCGTCGAAGGAGTCGCTCGGAAACCGGGCCTTGGAAGTGCTCATGCCCGAACCACGCCGGGGGGCGAATTCGTTACGTAGCTCTTCGCCCAGTCACAACTCGTCATCCTCGATCTCGGACGGTTTCAGTAAGCCGCCGACCTTTGCCCTGCGTTCGTGCTCAGCTGTGAGCTTGTCCCGGGCCTCCTGCTCCTTTTCCACAACGAAGAGGTCGGCGTTATCCCCGGCAAACTCCTTGAGGGAGATCAGGAAATCCCGCACGTTCAATCGGAACTTCTCGTAAGAGGAATTCAAGGTGAACAAGCATTGGATGAAGGCTTCAATTTGTGCACTGGCAATCATTAGCTATAGATACGTCCCGTTTGCTGACTGGGGATGAACTTACAGTTGCAGGTTCGGGAAAGCGTTGCGTAGCAGTTGCCCCACGAACTCAGCTAGGAAATCCTTGTTGCTAGTACCCGCAGGAGCCTCGTTTGTGTAAACTGGCCCCTGAATCTTGGGCGTTGTGCCATCCGCAGGGAGCACGAAGTAGAACATCCGCATGAGCAACATAGACTGTGTCTTGAAACCAGCCTTGTGGTCGGGATCTGTGAGGACAAAGAAGACGTCCTGCAGGATGGGTACGAAGAACTGCTGGAAGAAAGCATTCGCCGTCTGAACATCCGTCTTCTCGGCGATATTAGTGATAAGCTCCAGACACATGTTAAGTCCTGCGCCTTCCACATCGCGATTGTCGTGCTTGCTGGCCCACATGCAGGCATCGATGACGAACTTGAATTGTCGGTTATCGAGTTTAAGCAGAGCGGGGAAGCAGTGAAGGTTGATGGCTCTCAGCAAATTGAAGAATTCCACACGATGTTCGGGGAACTCGGAGAAGTCCTTGTTGATCATCTCCAAAGTGCACTCGAAGATGTTCTGCATAATGACGGGAACCTGGTCTTCCATGAGGCCCTGAGATGAATCAGCAAAAGCATTCCGAGACGAGCTTTTATTGGGGGGACTGATCGGATGTTCTTACAGTGAGCTTCGTAATGATGACAGACATGGCCTTGAGAACCTCAGCATCGCGAGCACCTGGGACATTGCGGTTATAATCCACCAGGACCGAATCCAGCAGCTGTGGAACCATCTGTTGGCGGACAGCTTGGAGATCCTCGGCTTTCTCGACGTAGGTTTCAACCAACTTCAAAATCTCCTTCTTGATTGTTCGAAGTCCTCGGACCTTCGGCATGCGTGGAGCGATGTCGCCTGGATAATCGGTTAGCTGGGGGGCCTCTAAATCTAAACTCATCACTTGCCTTCGCGTGCGACTGCTTCCGAGATCAGCTGGCTCGTAGCCCGGTACATCTGCAACATATCCATGTATATCCTGCCGATCTGGGGTCCGAAGTAGGGGCCGATCGAAGAACATGCTGATACATTTGTCTTCATGATGTTGCCGATAATCTTGATCGTGTCTGCATCCTGCAATATCGTGGGATCTTGCGTGGCAGCTCTGATAATCTCGTCCCAAGCTGCATTCGGTGCAGCCATGAGATCAGCAAGTAGCCTCTCCTGTTGGTGTTTGTTGCCCTGCGCAGCAACCATGTATCCGCAAGCCTCATAGAAGGTGTGGACCTGCTGAGGTGTAAGATCGGATGTGATTCGTTGGAGGTTCCTGACGATCTCCTCGATAAAAGGCTCCGTCTCGCTAGGCTGAAGAGCCACGAAGTGTCGCCGACATTGTCGAGCGATTTTGATAAAAGTATCGCATGCCATGTCTTGGACGCCTGCTACCATGTTAGCGCCGATCTAACCGACTGAGGGTGCTGGCTACTGACCTTCGTGAGATTCGTGCATGAATTCGAATAGCTTATTAACTACCGTCTTCAGGAACTTCCAATGCGCCTTCAGGAAGCGGGGATACTGGCCAACGATGTACATGATATTGCTTGCCACGACGGCCTTGTTATCCTTGCCGCGCTTCATCTCGGTGAGTCCAAGGAGGTCCTTGATGACTGTGACTAAGAATCGCTTTTCTGTCTCCTCGTTCATGGCAAGAGAAATGGATCCGATAGCCCAACAGAGGACGTTACAGTTGTGCCATGACCACTCTGTGCCGTCGACCTGGCGCTGCAGTTTCTCCGTCATGATGGTCTCCGTGTCGACCACATCCAGATGCGTCAAATAGACCAGGCATTCGCGAATCGTCTTGTAAAGCTGCACAGTGTCGCTCTCCTTGACGAACTCCCTTACGATCTCGCCTTCGTCATTTTCGACGATGAGGACCTCCTCGGGTCGAACCATCTTCTCGATCATGACCACTCGAAGATTCGACAAGACCTCCTTGTACTTGTGCATCCGCAGATGCAGCATGCCGCCGAGCATCGCCGGGTTTGGAGCCCCACCCGCCGAGGCTCCCATGTTCATTAAGGGGTTCATCTCCTGCATGGGTGCGGTCTGCATCTCTTCGTAGAGCTCCTGCACAAGCTTCAGCCAATAATCCAGGCAGATCTTGAAGATCTCACGGTCATCGATCTGCGAAATTCGGATTAGGTAGAAGTGACCGTGAGTCAAGAAATCCCGGTTGGGGAGCTTCTCCACAAGGTCGACATGCTGGCCGAAGAAATTGCAGAGGAACAGAGCCATGTTCTGGATGAATTCTTGATCCCTGGAATTGCTATTCGGATAAGTGCTCTTGAGATCGAGATCGAGCGGTACGATAGTAGAGATAGTCGTGAGAACCTCGACGAACATCTTGACCAGTTGCTCACTGTACGCGTTCGGCTGTCCCGGGCCGCTAGTCGCCAAACCACCAATTTCCGTGAAAACCTGGAGAGTGACGTTTCGGAACTCGGGTACCTCGAGGAAACGAGTCCGCAGCGTCTCGATAAGAGGCGTCTCGAAAATATAGCCCAGAGGAATCCAGTTACAGAAGCGCAATAACGTCTCGAGCGTTGCCTTGACTAGACTCGCCTGGTTGGCAGTGGTGAGGATCTCTTGGCAAAGCTGGAAGATCTGGGAAAACTCGTTGCACATGGTGGTCTTGAGATTTCGGGTCTTGGTCGAGGTCATCTGTTCGGCGGAATAATCGAAGACCTCTTCGGAGAGGAGACGCAGGATGATCATGTTATTCTCACAGATAGAGAGGTTGGACCGGCATGCTGTGATGATCTCATTAATGAAGGTAGGCCAGTTGTGAGGCCATTCCTGCTTGAGGATGGAGACAAGCACGAGGTTGAGCTTGTTCAGCAGAGTACGCTGGGCCTTGAGCGACTCTTCAGTGGTGGAAATTTGGATGATATAGTTGACCACAAAGTTGCGGATGCCTGCAATATCGTCAGCTGCCGGCATTCCTCTTCTTAGATGGGATGCTGAGATTAGCGGTTATTGCGAACCTTGACATTGGTCTCGGGGCAGGACCTTCCATCTTGTCTGGATGACATTGTCGAGTATCTGGAGACCCAGATCTATATCATTGTCAGTCAGCGTCTCCTGTCCGGTATCCCGGAGGTGGATGTAGATGGTAGATGATCGACAAGGACGTACATTTTGTCTCTGGGTATTGGGCTTCTGAAAGGATCTTGTCGACCAGGAGCCAGGAGTCAGGATCCTCCTTGAACTGTGTGAGAACAAGAGTTAGTTCATGCGCCAGGTGTGACAGGGCCAAGAAGGGCGCAATGTACTTACCTGGTTCAAGGCAGTTTGGGCCGCATTTTGCTTGAGGCGGGGAAGACACAGACGTTAGTTGGCAGCTCTTGCAACATCGCAATGCAAATGGGAGCCTTAAAACGAGAGGAAATAAGCGAGGGCGGGGAGTAGGACTTACTTGTTCACCCCGTCCTTCATAGAAGGTCTGAACAACTCGGTCCAGTTCAGGAATCGTGGGCGCCATGTGCGAGTGCTGATATGCGACGAAGAATCGTGAAGTTGGCGGAGGCGGGGGAGGTCAGTTAGGTACAAGTCCGTGTAGGCTGGAAGGCTGTGCGCCTAGATGATCGCCGATAGGATCACGCTCCGACCGTGTCTGGAAGTGGCGGCAAGAAAAGGCGGGGGCGGAGATGATTTTTTTTTCTTCTTGACGTAATTGCGTCAACAGAATGACCACGCAGGAGGGAGGGAAGAAGGAGAAGGAATTGTTCGGCAGGAGAAAGAGTTAGTCTGGATAAAGAGGGTCGGGGTTGTTGTCGAGGTGAAAGGTGGTCGGCGTGGAGATCGTGAATTGGCTTGTTATTAATCGTTTTGGAGAGAAAAAGAGATTGGCGGCGGTAGCCCCCCAATATCGAGGTGGATTTACTGTGCTGTATGGTGTAGTACCCGTGCTATAAGCTACCTAGGTGAAGGTGGTGTAAGGCCTGCGAGGGCGAAGGTGAGGTTAGTACACGGTCAGAAGTTTAGCTACTGATAGCCTGCGGGCTGCCTAGGAAACTGTGAGAATTGCCCCGCGCGGTGGTGTGGGACGGGGCTGCGAAGGTGGGCGCGTGGGTTGGTAGTTCGAAATAAAACGTTGATGATTTGATGTCACCATTCGGAGCTTAACCACCGACCTTATGTATGTGTAGGTGCGTACCTTCTGTATGTAGAAACCTGAAGTTACAAGGCTGTGCCAGCGACTGCTTTTCTTTGTCTTAGCCTGCTTTGAAACATTAAAGCGCTTAATAATACATTAGGATCAACTCATATGCAGGCAGGCATTTCTTGTCGTTAAGTGTTCTTTCGATTGCTGTCCAAATCTGTCGAAGATATCTGGCCAAGTCTCGGATGCCAAAAATCGCAATTGATCCTTTGAAGTCTACTTCGTAGGGATGTTGTCTGTAGTTACTCCCCAAGGCACCTTTTAGAAGAAAGAGGGTCGTTGGAACCTTGGAACCGGCTCAGATATCCTTGGGTACATGGAAATGCTATACATGAAATTAACGGACCCGATGTTGCCTTGGTAAGACCCGAGTGAGTGCGGCCGGTTTCTATCAACGAGGTGATTTGAGTTTCAAGCTGTCACCATCAGTTTGCGCTGTTGGTCCCGGGTCGGTACCTGGTTCATCTTATTTCCATTGCGTTCCGAGGCCGGGGCCGTGTCCGATCTCCCGGAAACGGAACCGTCTGAACATGCATAACCTACCTAAGATACTTAGATATGTAGCTTGAGGATGTACTTCTAACGAGGGTCTTGCTTGATTGAAGCTTGGCCATTTCTGAGAGCCGGCAATTTACGAAGTACTGCCGAAACCAGCGCCGCCGTTATATGGGCAATCTTAAGAAGGATAGCCAATTTAGAAGCAACGCCGCCCGGTCTTCAGACGATGACGTTGCCGAAATTGTATGTCTAGCCGCGGCACTGTCACCTGATTCCGCCCTACTAGAGTACTCGTACAATAAAGGGGCAGTGGCGCCTGTGCAATTATTCATACAAGTCAGAATCTTCAAACCGATAGCCCGCTTTCTACAGCCCCGCCTTCCCCCTTTGGACCGTCTAATCTTTTTATTGGAGGTCATAGTAGGAAGAAAACGCTGCCAGTCTATGCATTCTGGTACCCGCACTCAGCTAACCCACTCTTCAGGGCCTCTATCGCCCGATCGATATCGTTTCTCGCCGGATCAGTCTGAGATGGGCGGTTAGCCTCGTGTTCCGTCCGGGCTGGGAGCCTAGCGGCGTAAACCTACCACGCTGACACCCATGTGGCCGAAGCGGATGTACTTGGGCGCGATTTCCTTGTGAATGCCTCCCGCGAAGATGATGCCGTTCTTGGCTAACTTCGGGAGTATGTCGGTGGCCTTGACGCTCTCAGGGAGATAGATTGCCGTCATGCCGTGGGCTTGATCATCGGGGTTACCGGGAACCTGTTTCAAGCCGAGGTCGGCCACAGCCTTCTTGATTCTGTCCGACGCCTCTTTATGCTTGGCAAACCTCTCGGAAAGGGGCCTAGCGAGGATCTGGCTCAGGGCCGTGTGCAACGCATGTATCAACTGCGGCGACGGGGTTGCAAAGTAGGACGGCTTCTTAGCCTCATAGTTTTGCATAACTAGCTCTCGTCAGCATCTACACAAAGCATGCCGCGTGCGCAAACTCCGTGTACTCACTTGGCATCCAGTTCTTCATTGATGCGAAGTATGAGGCCGGAGGGCTCTTCCTTGCCTTGAAGGCCTCAATGGCCTTCCCACTGAACATGGATATCGAGAGTCCGGCGGGGCATCCGATGGCCTTCTGGCTGGCGGTCACCACACCATCGACGTTCCAGGCGTCGAACGCAATCTCCTCGCAAGCCACACTGCATACACCATCGACGATAAGGAGGGTATCCGGCGACACGCTCTTGACCAGCTCGGACAGCTTCTGAATCTCGCTTAGGACACCAGTTGAGGTATCGACATGGGTGACCGTGATGATCTTGTACTTCTTGCTCTTCAGTGCTGTCTCAATCTCGGGTAATTGCGGACGGCCGCCAACCGGGCCCGTGATCTTGTCCACGCTGGCGCCGTAGACCTTGAAGCAATCGGCAAATCCGTCGCCGAAGTAGCCGGTGCTGAGAACGAGAACGTTATCGCCGGGCTCGGCTAGGTTAGCCGCCACGAGATCCCAACCAAGAGTTCCGGAGCCGGAAATGACGAATGGTTGCGAGGACGGTGAAGTAGTTTGAAACAATTTGCGTAACATCGACAGAGTCTCGCCGAAAGTTGCGACGAAGCCTGGCCCTACGTGGGACTCACTGCCAGCGTCAGGTCAGATAGGGCTGGATGACACATTGGAATTCCCGACAATCTTGAATATAGCATCAATCACGCTCGATTCACATATACGCGCATTACCTATGCATGCATGCATACAAAAGGAGCGGGAGCAGAAGAACATACCTGAAATGGCTCATGGACTGTAAGACGGCGTCGTCGAACTCGATGGGGCCCGGGATGAGCAATGCAGGGTGTTCGGGCTGAGACGACATCTTGGCAGGCTGAGACGATGAAAACCCTCGGCTCTGCGTAGTAGGAAGGGATGCAATTGGCGTAGAGGAGCTCGCTGGGTGTTGGACGCCGGCAGCGAGATGTCGTGAGAGGAGACCAACTCGGGACGATGCCGACGCGGGGTTGTTATTTGGGGAGCTTGGTGGGGTCATGATACCTCGAGGACCGAGGCCGGCGGCGAGCAGTGCCCGCGGGACCCTCCGCGCGCAAGCCAGGTTTGAATGGCGGATAAGGGGGGTTTGCGACGCAGGTGGTGGTGGCAGGTGAGGGGAACTTTGGTGTCCTGCTTCTACAACGCTCGTCGTACTAATCACGTTTGGCTACTTAACGGTTTGAGGACTCGGATTTGAGTTGGAACCGTTTTGATTGGCGCGCGACACCAATCTAATGCGAACTTGGGGGGAGTTGTGAAGTCCAAGAGACACAAAAACGTGGCTTTGCAAGCTCTTCGGAGATCTAAAATAGGTCAGTCGATCAAAGACCGGTGAGCCGATGGGATTCCGATAGAACGCCGTCCGAGTAGCGACTTCGCAGCCAATTCTTGCTATATACTGTACTATCCCATTTGATTCCCGACAGTACCTATAATAGGGTCCCGGAACTCCGGCGAGCTACACCGACTGCATTCATTCGCATATTGTGTTGTGCCTAACTGCATATAGATACCTACGTGTATGTATATGAAGCTGTCAACTGCCACTAATGAGACTTTTGAGGCTCGCTGGCCAACCCCTGTCCGGTCTCTGCAGGGCCAAGAGCGATACCTAGATATCAGCCACCAAAAGCTGCTTCCTGTAGCGCAGCTTGGCTAGAGCTTTAGTGGACGTCAATGCTCACTACCGAGGGGCTGCGGCATCAATACTCAGATGACAACATACACGTCAGGTCTAATAACTCCGTCTTTGCCTAAGAACAGGGCGATTGGA
Organism: Monosporascus sp. GIB2; assembly: GCA_004155935.1. Lineage (NCBI taxonomy): Eukaryota > Fungi > Ascomycota > Sordariomycetes > Xylariales > Monosporascus > Monosporascus sp. GIB2. Next base: position 8,835 of record QJNV01000413.1, on the reverse strand, counting down.
GATCACAACTACCTGCATTAAACCACACGAAACCCCCCAGTATTACGGAACCCTCTTCGCCCCCCGCAGGTCATTTTCCGCGCGCCGATTCCCAACCGAACCACCCGCGCGCCGTCGCCAGGCGAACAACACGATCAACCGCCACGCGAGGCGCCGATTAATTAGGGTTTGTCTTGTCGACGCCGCGATGGCGTTCCTCATCCTCGTGATCGGGGACCTGCACATCCCGGACCGGGCGCTGGACATACCGCCGAAGTTCAAGAAGCTGCTGTCGCCGGGCAAGATCGGGCAGACGCTGTGCCTGGGGAACCTGACGGACCGGCACACGTACGAGTACCTGCGGTCGGTGGCGCCGGACCTGAAGATCGTCAAGGGGCGGTTCGACGTGGAGGCGACGTCGCTGCCGCTGGCCCAGGTGGTGACGCACGGGTCGCTGCGCATCGGCTTCGTCGAGGGCTTCACGCTGGTCTCCACGGAGCCCGATCTGCTGCTGGCCGAGGCCCACAAGCTCGACGTCGATGTCCTGTGCTACGGCGGCACCCACCGCTTCGACGCCTTCGAGTACATGGACAAGTTCTTCGTCAACCCCGGCAGTGCCACCGGCGCTTTTACGACCGGGTGGCTCGCGAAGGACGACGAGGAGATGGTGCCCAGCTTCTGTTTGATGGATGTGAGTTTTTGTCCCCCTCTGCATTGCTCCTCTTGTTGCTTTCCCCGGTTCGAGGACAAGCATGATGGGTTGTGGGTTCGTAGGAGCAGGAGAAGCGAAGTTGGAAGCCGCGCCGCTCTCTGAATGTTGACGACTGACCACGAATCTACAGGTCCAAGGGATATCGCTTACGCTATACGTCTACCAGCTGAGGAAGGACGAAAAGGGGGTCGAGAACGTGGCGGTGGAGAAGGTGACCTACACAAAACCAGTAGAACCAACAGTGGGATCGTCATGAATGGAGCATACGGGAGGAAGTGATTTAGGGGAGCGAGGTAGCGCGGGAGTTTCCTGGCACGATGCTACTAGAGAACGTTAGTAATCACAGCGATCCATGAGAAGGGCCACGGCTAAAAGGGCAACATCTGCCGCTCGCTCAGTCTGTCCGTCTGGAAGAAATGAACAAAGATATGAATTGGTATCCAGGGTACTCGAGTACTCCAACGCTATGACCATATATGAGAAAGAGTCTCAATGAATGAACCAACCAACCAACCCGGACCCTGGAAATTCAGTTCCCACGGGGTGCACGGGGAAAAACACAATTTTCCATGCCGATTATGCGTGAGCCAATCCATCCATCCATCCGTCCATCTATCCAGAAAGTGGGCGACCGGAAACGCCGTGCGGGCCCTCGTTATCAAATGGTAAACAAAGGAGAGAGTGATCAGAGTGATCAGATAACCTCCGCTCGAGTAGAAAGCAGCTCATCATAACATCATACTCCTGCGCCGCATAGATGACGCCCTCTCCCCCCTCGCTGATGACCTCGCACCGCCTGGGGAGTCGGCCGAGCTCGCAGTAAGGCCACTATCCCCATCTAAGCTTGAGCTATCCTGCCCCGCGTCATCGTTATCGACTCCCATTCTCGACTTGGCGGGCGGCACAGCCATCATGGACGTGGACGCCCTCTTCCTTACAACGGCACTGGTCCCGCTCTTGGCCCTCTTCTCGTTCTGCTGTTCGGGAGGGTCCTCCCGCGCCGCCGCCACGGACGACAGGCGTTTGGATCTTGCTATACGAGACGTCGACGTCGGCATCTTGCTGGTCCTCCCAGTTGGCGACGATGAGCCGCTGCCGCTGCCGCTGTTAGAGTCGTTGTCGTTGTCGTCCGGCCCGTCGAACATCCTGGCGACCTCGGCTTCGCGCGCCGCGATCTCCTCGAGGCGGCGGTTCGTGGGGATTTTCGGTGCTGCCACCTTGCCGTTGCTGCTCGTGGTCTCGAGGGGTTCGGCCAGGGCAGATGAGTTGCGCTTCCTCCTGTCCGTGACCACCGTCGTGGGGAGGTCGCTGCCCCTCGGCGGAGACGTTCTGCCGGCCGTCTTCCGCGCGAGCGGGCTCGGCGGCATGTTATCCGTGGCCTCGGCGGCGGACGCGTCGGGGATATTCTTCCAGACGGCCGCAAGCCTCGGCGAAGCCACCACCGGTCCGGACGATCTCACCGCCGAGGAAGAAGAGGAGGCGGAGGCGGGCGTAGGCAGCTCGGATTGCCTCGACTGGCTGCTACTGCTACTAACCCGCCGCATCTGGAGGCTCTTGCCCTCGCCCGCGACGGCGTCGAGGAGCTGCTTGGTAGGCCGGCGCATCTTGTCGCGCAGGTTGGGCTCGGCATAGCTGACGGCGGGGCGCGTGCGGCGGCTGCCGCGCGTCGTCTCGCCCCGCGACGAGATGTCGAGCGGCGGCGGCGTGTCGCAGACCTCCTCCTCCCGTGCCGTCGTCGCCGCCGACGGCGGGGGCTCGGGGGAACGGGGCGCGGACGGGTTCGGCTCCGTGGAAGGGCCATCGGGTTCCTGCTGCTGTGGCGGCGCCGGCGGCTCGGGCTCGATCTCGATTTCGATAGCTGCTACGGGCGGTGCTTGTTCGGGGATGACTGGTTCCGGGGCCGGGACCTCGATTACTGCTGGAGCCGGTCTCGTCTCCTTCTCCTTTGCCTTTACCTTCCTGGTCTCCGTTCGGCTCTTCGCGTGCTCCTCGCGCTTCGCGTCTGATTTCGCCTTCGCGACTTCGTCCACGATACTGGGCTTCACTCCCTTCATAGGGGAGCCGAGGTTCTCGTTCGAGTTCTTCGCTCCGAGCGGCTTTCTTTGCGTTGTTGATCCTCCCCCGGCGTTCTTCAGTTTTCCTCTCCCGTCTTTCCTAATCTCTTTGATAGGTCTGTTCACGGTCCGGTCTTTAAGGATTGTAGACTTCTCTGGCGATGCCGAAGCTTCAGCCGATCGAAGGGCTGCCTGATCATTGGTTCTGTCTTCGTCGTCCCTCGACTTCCTCTTCAAACTGGGCTTAACAGTTTCAGTCGGAGCCCGGGGCTCGGCGGTAGACGCTGCTTTGACGACTCTTAGCTCTGTATCCTTCTTTTCCTGAGCACTCGACGCCTTCTCGACCTTCGCAACGTTCGGTCCTATTGCAACCGGCTCGGCGTTGTTAGCAGGTGACGGCATATGTGTCCTTGAGACGGGATTTGTAGCCGAGTCTGCGAGAGCGGGCGGTTCAATTTCGTCCGCGATCTGCCTCGTAGGTAAATCAATCTTAACTGGATCTTCGTCGACAAAGCGTGAGACGGGCGGTGGGCCAAGATCTGGCGAGTCACTAGTTTCCGCAGCTTCAGAGCATATTGCGAGTATTTCTTCGCGGCTGGTGAAGGAACACGTATCAGCACATAGCCTACCCGAACGTGGCGCCCAGTGACCTACTTCAGCGTTTCCCGGGGGTACGATTTCGTTTCCCAGATAGGAGGCAGCCTGCCTTCTTGAAGTGCGAGAGCCTCTAAATCTATGGAGTCTCTCCGTTTCCATTGGCAACTGGCACGGCCGAGACTGGATCTCGTCCTGGCCTTCTTTGCCAGGCGCGGCGAGCGGCTTCGCGGGACGGGCTCGTGACCCAAGCCGGCTAGCATGGCTCCCCATTCGACGAGCTGGGCTTCCATCTTCTCCTTGATCTCGAGGGCGTGGTCGGCGATTCTCTGTGCTCTGCTGTCTTGGAGTTCCGTCTCGAGCCGTAGGATATGTCCCCGCAGCTCGAGATTCTCGGATAGCATTCGCGCGCATTCATTTTCCAAGCTTCGTATGCGTAATGATTGTGTAGAGTTTATTCTGGCGATGTCCCTGTTCTGGCGTAGAAACCTTCGACGTACTGGGGCGAGGAGTTATCAGCTATGTATTGGTTCGTTGTGGTTCCGGTCCACCCACTTACACGTCTCTATGTTATCTGTTGGCACCAAAGGCTCGTTGAGTCGCGCCATGGTGGTGTATCATGAATAAAAGCGATGGTGGGTGAAATCAGCTTTGGTCGTGTAGAGCAGATAACTTGATTCTTAATCATGTAGGTCGTGGTTATTCGATCTTGGCCGAAATCCAGTTCAAGTAGCTTCAGTTAGGGCAATAAATCTCAGGACGTGTACCCTAGTTGCTAACCGTGCGCGTAATCTGGCGGTGGAAGGAAAGAATTTGTATGGGGGGGACAGGGAAAGTTGCTGGAGAGCCCAATATCAACAAACTTCCAGAAGTGGTCTAGCGAGGCTTGAGCTATGATATTGGCGTGAGGTTGGACCTCTCAGAGACTCGGGGCTTGTCTTCGTTCTCCACACCACGCCCCGCCATCACACGTGGAGCACAAGTATCGGTATGCGAAACAAACGGGCTGGATATTCTCAAAGGCTGAGACACAAAGTCTGACTATAGTAGTTCCGGTTCATACATTCCATCAAGCACGACGCGCTGTTTCCTCTACTAATTGCAAACTGACGCGAAATAAGAAAGGACCCTGGGGAACCAAGTGAGCTCTCAAGGATCAATCTGTCATGGCATTCTCTTCGCGATCGCTTTCAGGCCATATGCGCCAAGGATCCACCACGAGCAACATTAATGCTCAGTCCAGTGGACAACCCGCTGTCCTCGTGGCTCGCGTGAACGAGAAGAAGGCAGAGCTGGAGAACCTTAAGGACCTGCGGGACCTTAGTGCCGCAGTAGCAGATCAGATGGAGGCTTTGGAACAAAAGCTAGCAACCCTTTCGGATGGAACAGAAGGTACGAAGAACTGGCCGCTTCTCAGGAAAAGGGAGATGTTAGAGCGTGTGCTAACATTCCGTCAATAGCGATTGCGGCAGTGGTAGGGAACTGGCACAACGTTCTACAGGCCATCAACATGGCTTCAGGTATGGTAACTACCTACCAAGCTTACTGCCCCCTATCATGGACTGATGCGAGCCTTGGTAGCCAAAATACCGAAGCCGCGGGGAAGTCAAGATGCTCAATCTAGTTCTCAAGAGGACTCAATACCCCTTCCTCAGACCTTGGTGCGGATACCAACGGAACATGCACCGTCATTACAAGCACAAGCGGAGAGTGCTCTCGAGTGGGATGCAGACACCACGGCGACATCGTGACAGCCTACCGATCGCGGCTGAACATTTCACATGGTCCGCATCTTTAGCCCAAGTAAATGACTGCATGCGCCATTATATAATCTGTAGGAAGCCAGCCAACTTGTGTAAGCGGAGAGAATGCGCCTACCAACAACCTCAGCTGCTAACGTTTTGACAGGCAGCGTTAACTTCCGGCACATCCCGATGGACGTCAGTCTAATGCAACGGCTTTATGCTTGGCGATGATCTCAAGGAATGCGCGTCGAGCTGGGCGATATGTTCCCCGTGCAAAGGGGAGGTTCTGGCCTCTATTTTGTATGACATCGCCCAATACGATGGTTTGAGGCCTAACCGTACCTGCGATAAGTGTACTAAGTACAAAGTGCATTGCATTAGCGGGGACGACAACGACCGGATCAGCCGCGCGTATTGAGTCCGCTGTTGCTGTGGAAATGATAGGAGCTATCTCAAGGCCAAGCCTCAAAGTCATTAACACTTACGAAGTGCGCTAACATTAAGGAGAGAGTGCGAGTCAGGCACTGGAAGTCCCGGCGATGACGAAGATGCTATCACGATTAACAGCAAACAAGCCGCAAGCGGGAGCATCCACGTTGGACCAATATTGTTTCTGCAGGTGCCACCAATATCAAATCAACAAGTTTCGATCCCACTCCGTGTTCGCTGTTGGTTGGCCCGTTCCTTTACTATTTTCGGTTTCCTCATCATCTGTCAGTGAGCATCAGTCCCATTGAATCATATTTTGCTGCTTTTTTATCCACGCATTGAGCTCGACGGCTGTTCTCGAACGTCGGATCAATTAAAGACACCGTCGCTCTACTAATACGCCAAGCTCATATCTGAAGCCGTGCTCGATTTAAGGGAATAGACATCCCCGAGATTGCCAGAGTCGAGGTCTCATTTAAACCCTTGTTCGCTCTGCACCACTAAACCCTCTATGTATAAGTGGCTAACGAGCTTCCCCTTGTTCGCCAGCATCCCTGTCTTTACTAGATTACCAAAGGTGGTAGTTAAATATATGGGTCGAGTATCAGAGCCCCGGGCCGGCGGCTTCTATATCTTCAACGATCAGACCTCCAGTCCAGATGCCCAGCCCTTCAATGACGATAACGCACTGAAAGGCAATCGGTTCGCTGCATTACGTCAACTCCGTTTTGAGGAATCACAAAATCGCCAGACGAGGACGAGTTCCTGTGCAGACGTTGGTTTGTCTGCTGCCCTTAGAAAGCTCCATGTATCGACCAAGAATCACCAAGTCGATCCAGACAAGCCAACATACCAACATCGACTGAGTCGGCCGGTGATCGCATCAGACACATTCGAGGCTCTCCAGGCTGTCCCCGAGGACGAAGGCGAATCTCGAATTTCAAATAGATCCGCGGCGAGTTGCCCCCCTGATCGTACCCAGCAACATCTCGAGTTTCCGGGTAAGATTCCTCCCGTGGATTCCGTCCCGAACTTACCTTTCCCTTTAAATCGTACTAACTAGATGACTTGATAGTCAGCCGATCTGCAGATCATCCCTTAATTAAGGCCGCGCGCAATATTCCTCCAACCGAAGAGCAGCTTGCGAGGCATCGCGACGGTCGATTCGAATGGATTTTATCTATCAGATTTCCTGTTCAAGAGCCCGTCGCTAACTGTGAGAGATCCGGTACTTCAACCGCGACTCAACCCGAGGTGGAGAAAATCTTTTTTGGTTGTAATCTTCTTTCCTCTCAAAATCAGATAACATCAGACGGACCGATGAAGGACGCGGACACGGACACGTACATCCTCCTTGTGACACCCATAGACGAGAACCAGGAGGCTATAAAGATGGAACTACAGACCCCCGAACAGGAAAACACGATTCGGGCGGAGGCCTGTATGGAGACAGTCACGCCAAGGAAACCGTCAGCAGCTTCTGAAGAGGATGAAACCAGATCTCTCACGCCATCGCCGGTCAAGAGCAGTGAGGGGCATGACCGTCCCGTGGATGGCGTTGCATCAGGATCACGTACGAGGCCCTCGCGGATTGAGGATTCTGTGGAGGCTCTCGATCAGCTGGAGGAAGAGCTAGAAGCATTTGACCGGGCAGCCCGTTTCCACCAGATGACGTCCTCGGAAAAGGAGAGGCTGGCAAGCAGAAAATCTCCAAGGCAGACGCTTACCGCCCTCAATAGCCGGGACGGGGAAGCTACGACACCACAGACAAAACGCAGGAGCGTCCTGAAGACGGGCCCTGCCACTCTCATGGCCAATTCTACCACTGAGCCGACCCCGACGCCTTCGATTCGCAAATCAGTTTCCCTGACGTTCTTCAACCCCCACTCCTCTGAGGTCAATGGCGAGGAGAAGCCACTCGCCCAGGCTCCTCTTTCAAACAAGACAGTAACGCGCCCAGCGAGCCTTAACTCGCCAAAGCGGCCGGTGAAATCTACTAAGCCACCTACAATTCCGTCGTTTGAGCTACCTGGAGCGGCAACGGCACGGAAGCTGAGGGAGCAACGGGAGGCCCGCCTCGCAATGCAAGCCGCAGCCGAGCAAGCACATAAGCTGACACCTCAAACATCAAGCGTCCGGCGGACCAAGTCTGTCAGAGCCTCCGTTGTACCCACTTTTGAGCTCCCAGGAGAGGCTATCTCACGCCGGAAGCGCGAACAGCGCGAGGCTCAACTTAAGGCACAGGAGGAAGAAGAGCGAAAACGACGCGAGTTCAAGGCAAGGCCGATTCCATCTGGGGCAGCGCTCGGCACATATCCCCGTGACACTATTGCCAGCCGGGCGCGCCAACAACAAAAGATTGCCACGACTGAGAATTCCCGCGCTCGTCAGGCTTCGTCTAGTCCGGACAAAGGCGATCTCCAACCCAGTGCACGCCCACCACTCTCCAGCATGCACAACGAATCGCAGCCTCGGGGCCGAGGGCTCCACGCCGAGCCATCAGCGGCTTCTCATCTCAAACGGGCCACGTCTCACACCAGTTCTACGGACAGTGGCAAGCGAAGCGTGCTATCGGCCGAGGATTTGGAGCAGCAGCGTCTCCGGGGCCAAGTGATCTACAAAAGGGACAACTCGTTTTCGGAGGAGAAAGAGCGCGAGAAGCAACATCGCGAGGCGCTGGCGAAACTGGCGAGAGAAGAAGCTGCCGAGAGGTCGCGGCAGCAGAGTCGCGAATGGGCTGCCAAGAAGCTTCGGAAAAGAATGACCATAAGCTCGCTACGCGATATAACGGCCTGATCGCGATGGGTTCGGGATGCGAGAGCAGCATCTGTTGTGTCGATTAATTGCTTTGATCCGCCGCGTTCGTTAGGGCGGCCGAGTCCGGCGTACATCGGGGAAATTCCAGGGGGATTGAGTATCGTTCTCAAGGAGTATATATAGTGTTACTGCTTGTGTCTTTTCTCTGGGTCAGGAGAAGCCGTGGCCGGTCACTGCGGAGTTTGTCGGAGTATTCACTAATCAGAAGGAAGGGGTTTAAGGAGGTCTACCCTATATCCTTCGGTAGCAAAGGCGGAGTAAAGTTCGAGCTGTTTTGAATGCAATTATTAAGTACCTGACAACGAGCTCGTTTCCTCTCGGCCTGTGACTAGGCATTATGCGACGATATAGGGCTGATCTGGGACTGGTTGCCGGTGGCTTACCGCCGGCGCTGCAATCGTTCGCGCATGCATGAGCATCTTCCCAGCTTTCCCAACCTCATTCAATACGGAACAGACACGAAATCCTTATTGGACCCTAAGTTTCACTATCTATATCGACATTG
>QJNV01000412.1:0-53601 GCA_004155935.1 Monosporascus sp. GIB2 | reverse complement strand
TTTTATTTTTTTTTTTTTTTTTTTTTTTTTTTTCAGATTTAAAAAAGCGAAAAAGATTTCGAAATAATATTACAATTAACGATAATAAATTTAAAGAAGACGAAGCTTATAATAGAATTTCAAACCTTATTGTTGATATTAACTCATCGTTTAATATTTTAAATTTCTTTTTTTTTCCAGAATTTATTAAATTATTATAAGCGGTAAGTTATTGTTTTTTAATAATTTAACTTGCTTTTTATTCAGCATATTAATTAATTAATCAATTTAATATAGGAATTCCCTTACTATAAATCGATGGAAAATTAAAGTTATACTCGAAACGGCATTTAAAAAGGTATTAACAATTTTTAATACCCAATTACAACTAAATATAAATACTTTAGGGAAATTTTCGTTGGTTTTCGATATTTGGATTTCGAATTCGAATACCCTATTTATGGGCGTTATTATTTTATTTATCGAATCCGAATTTAACTTAATTTATAAAATAATCAGATTCGAAGATTTTCAAACCCATTATATAGCTGTTGACATATTCGATAAATTGGAAGTTATATTAAAAGAGTATTCCATTTTAATAATGGATAATATTTTCAGGTTAGTTATTTTTTATAATTTTTTAAATACTTTTAATAATAAAGCAGTTAGTATAACCCGGGATAATGCCCGAAATAATAACTTTTTTTATCGATAAATTTCAAAACGTTTATTTAAATTAATAGGGAAAAAAAATTAATTAATGATATGCGTTGTATTGCGTATATTATTAATATTATCGTTAACGATATACTAAAAGAATATGTATCAAACAACAAAGTTAACGATTTCCTTTCGAATTATGTAAATATTCAAATTTCTAGGTTACAAAATAACGAAAAATTCGTAGAAAAAATGAAAATTAAAGACGTAAGTTATATATTTATTTATTTTGGTTTTAAATTTAATTAACAGATTTGAATTAGATCTAGTTAACCGAGTTCGGCGAATTGTAATTTTAAAAAATATACGATTGATATTCGACGAGAATTTCCTAGAGGAATTAACAAAACAAAAAACGAAGGTTTATTAACAGAAAATTACGGGAAAAAATTATACCTTTAGGTAAGTTATATTATTTTAAATACTTATATATATATATTTACTTATTGATTTTTGTAGATAATGCTATTCGCTGAAATTCGACGTATAATATGATTAAAATGTTTCTTGAGTTAAAAGAGCTTTTAAATTATATATATCGAAATACCTGACGAACTACGATAAAGTATAGGCGCTTATTTTCGAAAGAAACTCGAAACGAAATTACGGATAGGATACCTTATATTTTTCGTACTTAAAAAAAGGAAAATTACGAGTACTTATAAATTATCCATAGTTCAACAGTATTATTATTAAGAATCGCATGTTATTACCTTTAATTAATAAAATAAACGATCGTTTTTATAAAACTTAATGGTCGACCTTAAAAGTAGTTACAACTTTATTAAGATTAAGACAAGTTACGAATAAAAAATAGCTTTTAAAATTAAGTGCGGCCTGTACGAATACCTGGTTACCTTTATGAGATATATTAACCGGCTTATAACTTTTCAACTGATAGTTAATTACCAGGGTTGTGAATTAGTGACTAATAGTCAGACTACAGACTACACCTTGTAGTCATTAGTTAGTCAGTTAGCTGACTAAGACTACATTAGTTAATTAGTGCCCTGACTACAGACTAACTACATTAGTTAGTTAGTCACTATAAAATGACTAATGACTATAGTATTTTTACTTACCTTTTATTTATTTTATTTTACTTTTCAATTTATGATTAAAGTTTTCATAAAAATATAAAGTTGTAAAAGCTGAGGGAATCAAAGAAGATTTAAATTCGTATTATAATTATTGAAGTATTATAAAAAGACATAAAATAAAAGTCCCCATATATATGGGGCAAAAAAAAGCCTTTTCCGTTAAGTAGTAAATTCTAGGTTGATAATATCTAATAATACATTTAAACCTAAAAAACTATTTCAATAAAGCGATAAAATATAACTAATAATTTTTTCAAAAGGTTTTAACGTTATAATTAATAAATCCCAGGTTTAAAAAAGGACAAGAAATGTGTTATAACTGCATAAATACGTTAAGATTATTAATGAGATATAAAGGGAATTTTAAAAGCACAACGTAAATTAAAAAAGGAAAAAAAACCGCCGATGTTAGAAAACAATAGTAAGTAGTTATTGTCAAAAACCAAAATTTCTTAACGTTATAACTATATAACCGCCAACCAAAAAGGTATTTAAAATGTATATTCAGTGCATAATAACGCTAAAAATATTAAAGATAGTAACAGGGATTTTTAAAAGGAACAGGTAAATTAAAAAACGAAAAAGAACGACTAAATTTAGAAAATAAATTTATAAGCAGTGAGCAGTTATTTTAAAAAATCGCAGGTTTTTAACATTGTAACTAAATAACCGTTAGTCCAAGTAGGGAAGAAAATATGTTATAAATATAACACAACGCTAAAATTATTGATAAATTTAAACATATTTTTTAAAAATTAGAGTTAGCTTGAAATAACAAAAGAAATAAATTTCAAACAAATTTTTTCAAAATCAAAAAAAAAAAAATTTAGTTATTAGTTATTTTGTAGTGATTAGCTAACTAACTACATAAAGTCTGTATTTAGTCAGTAGCCTAACTGAAACTATATTAGTTAGTTAGTTACTAAAAAACGACCAATGATTGCTAGAAGATATTTAGCCATTCCCGCTACTTCAGCTTCGATCGAAAGGGTTTTTTCCATTTCTAGTAATATTATTATTAAAACCCGAAATAAGATATAATTAGAAACGGTTAAAGAATTAATTTTGTTAAAGAGTTGGAAAATTAAGGATATTAAAGCTTTAGAAATGCAATACAAGGAAAATACAGAAGCAGAGGAAATGGAAAGATATATATATATATAATTATTATCGTATCTTTTTATTTTAATATATGTTTTTTATATATATGCGTATTATATTCGGGTTTACCGTAAACGTTATATTTCCGTTTTGTCTTTTAAATTTGTTTATTTCGATTATTTTCGGCCGTTACCGGCTGCGATTATTTATTACAATTTTTTTCGTAATTATTAAAGGTGTTTTTTAGATCAAATATTTTTTGAAAACGTTTATTTTTAATTATTTAACGTATATTAAGAATATAATTGGTTTTGCGTAATAAGTTATATTATTTTCCGAGAAAAAACGTTTCGTGTAATAATATTAAATTATCTTTTGGTGAAAAATGAACTCATTGAATTATTTTTATCGGCGAATTACTTTAATAATTTTCAATTGTTTTTAAAATATGTTTTTATTAAACCGTTTTAATAATACTTTTAGAGGCTTTCTTAAGTAGGAAATTAATAAAATTCGTAAAAGTAAATAGGAAAATGGTTAGTAAAAATATAACAAAATTTTTTAATTTAGAAAAAACGGGATTAAAATTAAATAAATAAACCATTTTTTATAAATTCGGATTTGATATTATTAATTATTATATTAAGTTTAAACGCGTTATAGAAGCTAGCGGTAAAATTTTTTTCGTAATATTATATAAAATTTTCGATATATAACGAATAAGCGTATTTTAATGCGGGAAAATAAAATAACGTATTAATTAATTTCGTTACCCGCTTTTGTAAAAATATTTTACGATAATTAATTTAAATTAATCGTATTATTTTTCGCCGGCCGTATTTATAATTTTTAACTGAATGTACGTATTATATTAAATAAAGTTATTAATTAATTATATATAATTAGTTAGTGATTATAGAAAAATTAAAAATTACAAATTCAATATTAAAATCTTTTAATTTTAAGTAAATAAATAAGTAATATATTTGTAAATAAAAATTAAAAAATAACAATAATAAATATATATAACATTATATATAAGCGAATAGCGTATATAAACAAACGGCGTATTTTTATTAATATTTTAACGATTTAATTTTATTTGTTTATTATTTAGTATTAACTTGATATAATAATTGAAAAAAAAATTTAGGATAAATTTAATTATTTAACTTAAAAAATAAACTTAAAATTTATTTATAAAAAGTTTATTTTTATATATAATGTCGCCGATATTACCTTTAAAACTTGCTATTACGGTAAACGCGTTCGAATTAATATTATTTTCAATTCGCGACATTTAACGTTAACCGAAATATATCGATTATCGAATAAATTTTTAATTTAAATACGCGAACGTTTTTTTTTCGGCGTTAATATATTAAAAATATGGCGAATTTATCATTTACGTAACGCGTTACGGAACGTATCGGGGTTAATTAAATATTTAATTTTATTATACGGTAATAAAAATTCGAAATATTTTAAATCGAAAATAAATTATTTAAAAATTTTATGCGGAAATTTATAAATATTTCGTCAATAGTTTAACTTTATACGGGTTATATTTGTAAAATATTGTATTACGGAAAAGAATATTTATGATTTTAATAAAATATAATTTTAATAAGGTTTTTATAATAATAAGTATATTCATTATTAACTTTAAATGGCGTAAAAATTCTCAATAAATTTAATAAATAATAAAAATGATTTAATACAATATATATTATTAAGTTTTAAAATTAGGCTTTATCCTTACTTAATATTGGTTTAGAAAAACCTATTTTTTTCGTTAATTCGCCGATAACATAATTTTAGTCGGTTAAAATTTATTATAAACGATAACCGTTAAATAATAAATAAACTAAGTTTAAAATAAATTTAATATTTTAATTAATATATTCGAAAGCGCACGAAAAATCGAAATGTTTTTTTTATTTCGACGGCTACGAAAATTATTATTCGATAAAATTTAAAAACTATTATATTAATTACGATATTATCATATGTTATATACCTCCGGATTTTTTTTAATCTTTTTTAACTTTTCGACGTATTTTGGTTTTTTTTATTAAAACGCGTTTAAAATTATTATAACGACCGATAATATTAAATCGGGAGTTGCAAAAACGGAATTTATTTTATACGATTTTAATCGCGTTTTTTTCCGAAATAAAAATTCTAATTATATTTATATCTACCGTTTTTTTTAATAATTTTCATTAACTTTATTATTTCCCTATTTACGAAAATTTCTAAAAATGTTACCCAAACGATTTAACGAAAACGTTATTTATAAAAAAATATTAAAAATTACTACGGTAGCTCGCCGATAAAAATAATTAAATCGGCTAATTTTTTAACGAAAAATAACTTAATATTATTATACGAAAACGTTTTTTTTGGGGGGGGGGAATTACGGCCTAGTACGCGAAATAAATTATATCTTCAATAAAGGCCGGAAGTATAAAATAAACCGTTTTTAAAAAAAAGATATTTATTAAAAAGGAAATATAAATTTCTATGATTACGAAAAAGTAATAACGAACAATCGCAACCGGTAATAACCGAATATAATCGGCGTAAAAAAGTATGAGCGAAAAAGCGTAAGTATAACCTTTGCGGCAATCCCGGATATAATATATGTACTTATAAAAAAAATATAAAAACGTTTAACGACGAAAAATCTAATTATTTTAAATTAATTTCTTACGTTCTAGTTAATTAAATTAAATTTATTATTAAAAAGTGCCGAAAAATGCCCAAAAGTGCGCCGCTCGCTTATATACACCGTTTGCTTATACATGACGTTATTTAATTTTCATTAATTTATTTTAAATTTTTTTCAATAATTCCCCTAATGTACGTTAAAAATGCCTCTAAATATTCTTTTTACATGTAAATTGTAAAAATGTATTTTATAACTATAAAACCTTAATATCTGTTTTATTTTCCTTTTGATTTTGATTTTTTTTTGATTTTTTTTTTTTGATTTTTTATTTTTTTTCACCTTTTCGCTTTAAGTTTCGCATTTTCGTTGTAGTATTTTAGTATTTGCTTTCCGTTTATATTATTCGTTTCCGTATTTGCTTTTTATTCTTCAAATAAAAGTTAATAAGGCAAATACAAAAATTGATACATATCGTACTTGTAAATGTAATATGATAACATATTTATAAATAAATTAATAATATTAATTTTAAAAAGATGCATGTTTTGTTATAGTAGGAAATTAATCGATTTTGTTTTCCTGTTTTAGTTATAATGGCTAAAAGATATTTAGCCATTTCCGTTACTTTAGTTTCGATTGAAAGGGTTTTTCCCATTTTCAGTAATATTATAATTAAAAATCGAAATAAGATATATCCAGGAACGGTTAAATAATTAACTTTATTAAAGAGAAGGAAAACTAAGGATATTAAAGTTTTAAAAATCTAGTATAAGGAAAATACAAAAGTACAGGAAATAGAAGGATAAGAAAAGATGTAGAATTTGAGAGGTATTTTTCGAAATAAAAATAAAAGGCTTATTGTAATGTGATGAAAATATGATATATGAGTTGTTTGAATTGTAATATAATAAAAAAACGAAAAAGAAAAGGGAAAATAAAATATATAATAAATTGTAGGCCGTAAGTAAAGATTTTAAAAAATCCCCTTTTACTAACCTTATAATTTCACGGATAAAATAAGTAGCGATAATTCAAAATACGTTATAAGTGCATAAAAAGCGTAAATGTGTTAATATAGTAATTAGGTACTGTTAATTGAGGTATACGATTTTGAAAAACGGAAAATTAACTTAATATAAGGGAATATAATTATTAAGGTAAAGGTAAAAATTTTGATATATTCCATTTTTTAACTGTATAACTTCGCGGATAAATTAGTTACCGTTGGTTAAAAATACCTTATAGGTGTATAAATATTTTTAGTTAAAAAAATTAAAAAGAGAATTTTAATTTAAACGCAGGATATTTAAAGAAGCAAAACTCGTTTCATTTACATATATACGATTTGTATCGTATTTACGAAAATCAAAAAACATGAATTATTAAATTTATAATTAAGTAATTATTAAATTAATATATTAAGTATAAATACGTATAAGCTGTAAATATTAAAACTTGGTTAATTTGAATGTAAATTTGAACAAATAAATCTTGTTTTAAAAATAATGTAAAATCTTTAAAATTTAAGTTGTAGTTCTAGTTTTTTTGTAGTTATTAATTAATTAATTTTATGTAGTGTGTAGTTAGTTAGTAACTACAAATTAACTAAAAACTACAAACTACATTAGCAACCCTGATATTAAGGCTTATTGCGGACGTATATTACTATTCCCTCCAGCTAACCCGTATGCAACCGATTAACCCTTAACCCGTTTAACCCAATATTACCTTTATTTCGAGAATATTAAAGCCGACAAATAGAAATACGATTACCGACCAAATTCCCGACCCGTATACTTAAACGATTCTTTATACAGTTTTAATAGGTGGGAAATATTCGCAAAATACGTCGCATTCAAAGGTTAAAAAACGCGTTAAAAGTCGCGTTGCATAGCTGTGGGACAAAGCTATAAAGCTTTATTTTAAGGCGCGTTAAAGGGGCATATCGCGGTATTATACGACTTGTCGGAGCAACAATTTAACGCTACGCATATAAAGTATTAAATTGTAGATATACGTAGCGAAAAAGAATACCATCGATTTAAATCAATTAAATACGTTATAGTTGAGTTATTTGAATTAGTTGTTGTAAGATGCCAAAAAACGCGCACCGAGCTTGTGTGGTACGTTGCACTAAAAAAAATTTAAAATTTATATAAAAAATACGCGGGTATATAAAATGTAATATAAGGTACAGTTAGGTTTAAGCCATATTTTCCAGGCTAAGCCAAATATACAAAAATCATTATACGATATAATTCGTACGATAAATATTATACCCAATATCTTGGAATACGATAATTAATCGGTGGTTTTTACGATTTAAGATAAATTATATATCTTAATCCTTTAAAGCCTTACTTTACCGACTAATACGTAATTGCCGATAAGTTTCGACCCTAATAAACCTTATGCCCATTAGTTCCACGATTCGGTATGGTCATATAATATAATTTAAAAAACGTTAAACTTCACGCGGTAACCTTAAGGATAAACCTTAAATATGTACAAAAAGTTTTGCGAACCTTCGCTAGTTTTACCGCTAATATATCAGATATTAACCAACAAAAAGGCTAAAAACTCTAACCTTAATCGTCCCACGGTTTTCGAATTACCATCACCATCATAGCTTAACATAGGACGAAACTCGTACACGATACCGGTAATCCGTACCGACAAAATCTTCAACGAAACCGTCTCGTTCAAAATAATCAAATCCCACAAAGTTACCGGGCGAGCGAAACATATCGATAATTTTATCGACCTAGAAAATATCTCCCAAAACATCGCATTTAATTATTAATTTTCGGATACGGTTTAATTTCCGAAAATAACAGTAACCAATTTTTACAAAAATTAATACCCGACAATATAAATATTATAAAAAAACTATTAGGGAAATTAAAAAGGAAAAAAAAAAAAAAACGGTTAACAAATATTAAACTTTAAATTTTGGAACGTTATAAAAAATATAACCAATAATTTGCCCGGCTGCTTCGGATAACGAAATTACTTCAAAATACCAATACGAATCGACGTAAATAAAAACTACGGAACAAAATAACCTAAAATCGATTTAAAGTAAAACGCCTACGAAAAGGATCGGTTTAATAAAACCTAAAAATTAAAATACTAATTTATTATTTTATCCAATTTTATCTACACGGTTACGTCTCTTCAAAGGAAAATATAAAATATAATAATACTGTAATTAACGAAATATTCTTTAAATTTTATAGAATAATAATTTTTGTAACTATAAAAATATAAAAACGTTTCGATTTTTTCATATAAGTTCGAATATATTAATCGAAATATTATAACGGCTAAATTAATTAACCAACTATTAAACCTAAACGTACGGGTTTATGTTAACAGGAGTATCGTATCATTTATGCAAAAAAAAAAAAAAAAAAAAACCTTAGTTACGTTTCGTAATACCAAAGGTAACTTAAGTAACGAAGTTATATTACAAACTATCGTAATTTGTCTATAAAAATAAGTGTAGTTATATAAAAATTATAATTTTTTATTACTTGCGCAGTTATTAGGATTTCGTAATAATTTTAATAATCCTGTTACGAAACGGTATGCTCCGTTTATTTTAACCGTTTTTGGACATGCCAAGCGTATTAGGTTATATTACGATTTCCCCTCTTTTATAATCTTTATCCTCAAGATTATCCTGTAAGTTTCTCAGTCAAAATGCTTTTTCGTACGAAAAAATATATTAAACCTTTTTGTAAAGGTAAAACCGCTTAGGGCGTCTTTTTGTTAATTACTATATTATTAGCTAAGTTTCGTTAAATAACGCCTTATTCGTACTGTGAAAATCGCAAACTTAATTAGAAATTATCCGAAAACAACTTTTTGCGCTATTTTCCCTATATTAAAAATAACCAAGCTAATTATAACGCTTATGGTCTTAACCTTGAATACCTATAACATATAACTACTTAACATCGCAAGCTTGAATTAAAATTAAAAACTACCGAAAAAAAGGCGGACCGGGTTATTGCGGAAGTTAACGCCTATTTACGGCGGCTCCGTAAGCAAAAAATATATATGATATAAAAAGATGATAAAAGCCGTTTTTCGTAATATCGACAATTTTAAAAAACTTAAAAAATTAAAACGGAAAGGAATAATATTCGCAAAATCTCCTCCCGCCAAATTTTTTAATTAGGGATTAATATTACTAACTGGTCGATTCCTAACGACGTTAATTAGAGTACGATTATTGTCGGTACCGCTATTAAAAATCCTTCAACAGCCGCTGGATATTTATAAGGTTTTTCTCGGGTTTTCAAATATTTTCGGAGTTTGGATAATTTTTCCATTTAAGGAAATATTGAATAAATCTGTCAACTTTTCTGATATTAATTATTTTTTCTACCTTTTATACCGATTTGTTTTTTAAATTTATATCGGTTTGTTAAATGTATACTCTAACTGTATTTACTGCTAAAATAAGTAAGAACATATAAAAATAGGTAAAGTTTAACCTTAAGTTATAAGTTTAATTAATAATTATTTTTCGAAATTTTCTTAATAATGTTATATAAATTAATATAACGTCTTACACAAGCTTGTCGTGCGTTTTATTTACCATATTTACCATCCAATTTTAATTTTTTATTTTTTACCGCCAATCATATAAAACGGCTTATAAAAGATGTTAAAATAAATACTGCTTTTTCGGCGAAAAAAACAAACCGAAACTTAGTTATAAACGGTTGTATATAATATATGACGTTTCCGAATTTACCTTAAGAGATCGAATTTACGGTAAACCTTCCCGTACCGATATTATCCTTTGTTTGCGAAAATTAACGCCGATCGAAAAAGAGTTAATTATCGACCGAATTTTTGACCTAGATGCGTAAGTATTTTGTATCCGGCGTAAGTATGTTAAAGATATAGCGAATTTGTTATTTGCGTAACGGGTTACCGAACGTATTAAAATTAACTAAGTGGTTAATTTTGTTACACGGTAATAAAAATTTAAAACGTATTTAAATCGAAAAATAGATTATTGAAAAATTTTATACGAAAATTAAAAAATGTTTCGTAAATAATTTGATTTAATTCAGAATATAATTGTTAAGTACGGTCTTACGGAAAAAAAATTTTATAATTTTAATAAAATAAAACTTTTAATAAAACTTTTTATAATAACCGGTATAGTTATTATTAATTTTAAAAAACGTGGAAAATTTAAATGAGTTTAGTAAGAAAATAAAGAATATTTTATAGTAATATAGTTATTAATTTTTAAACTTAAGTTTTATTTTTATTTATTATTCTTACGGGGACAAATTATTTTTATCGTTAATTTGCTTATAACTTATTTCTATTTAATTTAAAAAAATATTATAAGTAATAACGGTTAAACGATAAATAAATTAGGTTTAAAATGGGTTTAATATTTCGATTAATATATTCGAATACGTACGAAAAAATAGAAACGTTTTTTTTTCTCGACGGTTACGAAAGTTATTATTCGATAAAATTTAAAGATTGTTACGTTAATTACGATATTTTTATAACGTTCTAAAAGTTAAAATTTAGTATCCGTTAATCGGTTTTTTTTTCCTTTTTAATTTCTTTAATAATTTTTCTATAATTGCTATATTATTCGGCATATATTTAAATAACGATTAATTAATATTACTTTCGAAAAGACGAATCGTATCCGAAAATTAATAATTAAATACGATTTTTTTAAAGATATTATTTAGATCGATAAAATTATTAATATTTTTCTTTTATCTGGTAACTTTATAAAATTTAACTATTTTAAACCAAACGGTTTCGTTAAATATTTTGTCCATATGGATTACCGGTATTATATACGAGTTTTGTAATATAATGGGTTATAATAATAATAATAATTTGAAAATTTACCATAAAACGATTAGGACGTAAAACTGGCGAAAATTCGCAAAGTTTTTTATACGGACTTAAAATTTATTTTTAAAATTTACCGCGTAAAGTTTTACGCCTTTGAATTATATTAACTACACCGAACCATAAAACCAATAGGCATAAAGTTTATCAAGGTTAAAACTTACCGGCAACCATATTTTAAAAAATAAGGTTTTACGGAATTAAAATATATAATTTATCTTAAATCGTAAAATTTACCGAATAATTACCGTATTCCAAAATATTAAGTATAGTATTTATCATATAATTATATCGTATCATCATTTTCGTATATTTAACTTAAGCTAAAAAAATATAACTTAAACTTATTAATAATTTATATAATAAATTTTAATTTAATGTTAAGGTTATTATAATAATTTTAAACCCGTTATAAAAATTCATAAATTTTTTTAATAATATAAATATAAAAATATCGTATTAAAATTTTAATACATAATAAATAAATACGTTTAAAAAATACGTTACAAAATTAAAATTTATACGAAAACGACGCGAATATATAAAATATAATATTATCATAATTAAAGTAATATTTTTCCAATTTTATCGAATAATAATTTTGGTAACTGTCGAAATTTAAAAAACGTTTCGATTTTTTTATGCGTATTCGAATATATTAATCGAAATATTAAGTTTATTTTAAATTTAATATATTCGGTATTTAATTATTATAATTTAATACGATTTTTAATTAATTATTAATAATAAATTATTACGAAATTAAAATTTGACATAGTTTCTTCCCGTTATATTAATAAATAACGGTATAATTTAATTTTAAAAATTTATAATTTAAATAATTATTACTTATTATTTTTTATTAAGTTTATTTTAAATTTTTTATATTATTCGTTATTAATAATTATTATATCTGTTATTATAAAACATTTTATAAAAATTGTATTTTATCGAATTTATAAATATCCTTTTTTATATTACCATATTTTACAATAATAACCCCATTAAATTTAAATTATTTACGAAATACTTTTTTAAATTTCCGTATTATAATTTTTAATCATCGATTTTCCCAATAAATACGTTTTAAATTTTCATTTTTATTTTACCATTTAATTAAATTCGATATTTAATTAATTTCGTCGACTTCCGTAAATTATTAAATAAATAATAACTTAATTATATTTTTAATATATTAAAACCGGATAAAAAAAGTTTACATATTTAAATTAAACTTTTAATTAATAATTAGTATAATTTCGGTTAACGTTAATTTTTATAAAAAAGGATAGTATCGGTTTAAACACGATAATAATCGAAAAATCCCGTATTTACGGGGTTGTAATAATAAAAATTTTATCATAAGTCTTAAAAATTCCGGAATAATTACCGTATTTTAAAATATTAGGTATAATATTTATCGTGCGATTATATCGTATGATAATTTTCTTATATTTAGCTTAATCTGGAAAATATGGTTTGAACTTATTAATATCTTATATCGGCTTAGGCATATTTACCGTTAATACGGTTTATTAATATAAAATATAGAACTTCATAAATAGAATTAAAATTTTTGTAATTAAATTTCTGGTTTCGTTTTTTAGCTTAAACGGCCAAGTTTATTCTCGTTTTTTTGTAAAACGTTCCATAATTATTAATATTAAGAAATAGGCGATTAAAGATAGGTAGCTGGAATAGCTGGAAAAGCGATCCGCTTATATATGTAATTCGCTAATATCTATAAGACGTTAAATAAATATGTTATTTATAAATTTACTTAATTTTAATATAAATTAAATATAAATAACGTAGTATTAATGTACTTAGCGCCGTATTTTACTTCCCGATTATAATTTCTAGATAAAAGCGGTTTTTTTGTTAATAATAACATATCGTTAAAATATAAAAGTGTGGTAAAGTTACGATACTTCCGTACCCCACATAAAGTAACGCTTTATCCAGGGTTGCTAATTAGTTATTAATAGTTTAACTTCACACTACAAGTTGCAGTTTGTAGTTAGGTAGTACTTTAACTAAAGCTACTGTAGTTAGTAACTAACTTAAAAAAAAAGGAAAAAAAAACCTACCGACAATATTATAAAGCTTTATAAATTTAAAAAAGTAAATAAATAATATATGTGTAAATAATTAACTTAACGCCAATTAAAAATGCATCTTTAAATTCGTTTTATATGTAAAATTTAAATATCTGTTGTATAAATATAAAACGTTAATGTCTGTTTTATTTTCCTTTTGATATCCTTTTTAATCTTAAGTTTTCGCTTTGCGTTTTAACTTTTCATTGAAGTAGTTTCGTATTCGATTTCCGTTTTCGATATTCGTTTTCGTCTTTACTTTCTACTATTTAAACTAAAGTTAATAAAATAAATATATGTAAAGATATATATCACACCTTTAAATGTAACATGATAAATGATATAATATTTTTTACCTTCCCGTTAAAATAAGTACTTTATTCTTCGGGCCTATTTTAACGTTAACATTTAAAATTGAAAATTAAAACAAATAAGTGGACAATTATTAAGGCTATAAACGTTTTAAATTATATAATATTGAGACTACAAAATGAAAATACGCGCAACACTTTTTTAATACCTCGTAATAGTTAAACCAAATAATTTAACCATAATATATTTTACTAATTTAAATCGACGGTATTCTTTTTGCTAGTTATATTTATAACTTTTTACGTAATATACGTATTAAATAAGGCTTATTACGAACGTGATACTATTATTCTTTCTTTTTATTTTACATGCAAAAATTATTATTAACAGTTATTACTAACGTGTGTTTACTATCATTATGTTTTTAACGGTTAAAAATTTATATTGATCGTATATTATATGTATTTTTATTAATTTAAAAATTTCGTTTTAGTCATCATAGATGTGTAAAATCGAATTATTATTCCGATAAATCCCACGATACGTTTTTCGACGAGGCCTGATGCGCCTTAATAAGCTTTATAATTTCGTCCCGTAACTTTATAACGCGGTTTTTAATAGAATTTTATAACTTTCCGTTTTGCGAATATTTCTTACGTATTAAAGCCGTATAAAAAACGTTCGCATATAAAGGTCGGAAATTAGATTGGTAATTATATTTTTATTAGTCAGCCTTAATACCTTCGAAATAAGGATAATATTGATTTAAACGGGTTAAAAGACACCCGGTTATAAATAAGTTAGTACAAGGGAATAAGAATATACGTTCGTAAAAACTTTTAATATAATACGTATATTAATTTAAAATTGTAGATATAATTAGCGCAATGAAATACCGTCGATTAAATTAATTGGGTTTATTATGGTTAAATTATTTGGATTAATTATTATAAGGTATTTAAAAGCGTTGCGTGTATTTATATATTATACGTATTTAGGTAGTACGTTATTATAATAATAATAAAAGCGAAAGATATTAAAGATAATAAGCATATCTTATATAAATTGTATTTTCGATATATCATATGCCGAATACAATAATAATAAGAAATTAGTAGACTTAAATAAAAGGCAGTATATCCCTAGGCCTAAAAGGACGGCGCTAAACAAATAATATAATACTAATGTATTGACTAGGTATTTCACCTTATATAAACGGGTTTAAAAATCAAAAAATTAACCGAATATAAGGCTAGACAACTGATAAACTAAAAGCAAATTATCTGATATATTTTATTTCCTTGACTGGATAACTTCGCGAGTATATAAGTCACCACTAACTAAAAATATTATATATGTGGATAAAATAGTTAAGTAAAAAAGAAAATTAACTAGAGAGTTTAATTGAGACACAGGATTTTAAACAAAGGAAAACTTATAAAACTTAAATAAAAATATACAACTTATAGCGTATTAATAAAAAGTTGAAAAACATATAAAGTATTAAATTTACAACTAACTACCAGATTAATTAGTAAATGAGATACTATAAATAAAATTAAGTTTTTTATAATTAAATTTCGGGTTTTGTTTTTTAGCTTAAGCGGCCAAGTTTATTTTCGCTTTTTTTATAAACCGTTTTATGTTGTAATTATCAAGAAATGAGCAATTAAAGTTAAAAAGTGCAAATGATAAAAAAAGTGTATAACTCGTTTATATGTACAGCTTGCTTATGTAGTACGTTAGTATATATTTAAAAATGGTTTATAAAACTTGCTTTATTTTGACAAAGTTAATCCGGCCTTAATTAACTTAACAACGATTTAAACGTTATTTATTAAATCGATAAAGCATATTATAATAAAGTCGAAGCGAAATTAATAAATAAATAACCGGCTAAATAAAGGACAGTATTTTCCGTAAGGGTTAAAGAATGACGTTAACAATCTTAATTTAATTTAAATGACAGACTGATTATACCAACAATTAAATAACGGTTCTTTAAATTAAAATCAAATAATTAACCTTTAAAGCTAATAAACTTTTAAAGTTAATCGTTTAATAATAACCGTTAAGAATGTTAATTAAATGTATTATAATGGGATACTATTAAAAGATAAACAAGACTTTAAAAGGATATTAACCTAGTTATATTTTTTTTCTAGTATGTCGTATACGCATTATTAATTGATACATTAAACAATTATTAATATTATAAATTAAGTAACTATTAGACTCGAAGCATAAAAAAGATAACATAAAAAACGCATCGTAAAACTCGAAAGTAAAATAAAGCAATAATAAAAACATATCAAGCAATTACGGAACGAAATCAACTAATTATATAAACAAATACGACAGCTTTATCAAAACCTAAAAGGCGAAAACCACCTAGAAAAAAGTCTCAAACTAGCGAAACCCCAAAAAGGTAAAAAAAGTTCTTGAAAAAAGTTTTAACAACAACAATAAAAATCAACGACGACCTCATTATTTTAAAAATACGAATTAAGATATACTAATACGCCGCTATAATAAATAACAGAACTTTAAAAGAAAATTATTGAATTGAGACGGGGGTTCACTTCCTAGGTGTGTATGATATGCAGAACATCTCGATCAGAAGCTTGGAGGGGAAGAAGAACGTCGGGCGTTGCCATGTGGTATGGAAAGCTACATGCAAAGGTTGTCAGGTTAGCATTTTATAGACCATCGCCGATCCACTTGGAGATGCTAGAACCTTCGACGACGCGTGTCGTTGAGCTAGCACCTTGCAGCCTAGCACCAACCCCAATTCATTATATCACACCAAAAGTAATTAACAAATTTAAATTATTATAGAAATTAAGGAAAAACCCTTATGTTGCGGAAACCGCCGAAAGTTAACCAGTTTTCGATAATAATAAAAACCATACGCGAAATTAATTACCTTAACATCTTTATCTTCGGAAAAATAATAATTATTAATTTCGACACTATTCCGATAAAACATTACGATATAATCTTAAGAAAAATATAATTGTGCTAATGTAACCCCTTAATCGATTAGGAAATTAACTAGGTAAAATTCGTTTTATAACCTAACGATAAATACGAAAAAAAAAAACCGATAAAAATCTGAACGCTGAATCAAAAACAAGGACAAATATCGGTATAAAGATACGACAGAAACGTTACCCACCTAAAAAAAAAATACGATATAATAAAAATAAATATCACAAAAAAATACGACGCATTATTACTGTTATTAAAACGAAACTTTAGCAATTAAATAACGATTTAACGGAACTAGAACCCAAAAAATCGAAAAACTTAAGAAATATGTTATTATAATACTATAAATATAAGCGCTTATTTCGAAAAAAGCTCGAAATAGAATTACCGAAATATAACAAATAAAATTACGAAATCGTTTTAAAAAATAAATTTCGATTAAATTTTATTCCATTTACAATTTTAATAAAGCAAAATTATACGTACTTCGAAATTGTTTAAAAATCCGACTATAAAATATAAATTCAACCCTTAAAATTACCGGCAAAAATACTTTATATTGTTTATGCTTAAGAAAAACGGAAAACTATGATTAATTATAAATTACCGATAGCTTAATAATATCACTGTTAAGGATTCAATATTATTACCCCTAATTCAAAAAAAAAAAAATCGTTTCTCTGGAATTAAATACTTTACTCCTTTTAACCTAAAAGATAAATATAACCTTATTAAAATTAAGGAAAGGCACGAATAAAATTTTTTTTTAAAACCAAATACAGCCTATACAAATACCTTATTACCCTTATAAGATTTATTAACGCGCTAGCAACTTTTTAACGTATAGTTAATTATGTCCTTAAGGAATACCTCGACAATATTTTCATTTTTTAAAAAAAAATTATACGAAAAATATGTTTATAAGGTATTACAGTTAAGAAAGTATAAATCTTTTTAAAATTTATTAAAATCTTTAGCCGGATAATAATACCCTTAACGAAATTAACTCGGAAAAAAGTTTTAATAAACGTTATTAACAAAACAAATTTTTTAACTATTAAAAAAGTTATTATTAATTAATCGATATTAATTATATACGACCTAAACCGCCTAATTAAATTAAAAGACCGATACGTCAAAGTATACTTTAAGCGTAATAATCGGATAACGAAACGAATAAAGTAGGTTGCGGTCTATTACTTTTTTTTTCCTAAAAATTACAAAAACCTAAATTACGTTATATCATTGCCGACAAAAAGTTTATAATTATCATCAAAACATTTCGCAAGTTTAAACATTTTTTAAAAGTAATTAATATTAAGTTAAAGTTTATTTAAATTATAAAAATCTTACCCGATTTATTACGACTAAAAAATTAACAATATGATAACTTCGTTATGCAAAAAAAATAACGGAACACGACATAATCATTATACATCAAAAAGGGTTAAAAGAATAACGCTTTTAATAAATAACCAAATTTCGAGAAAATTAATTAATATTAATTATACGGTATTCGATAAAATATTAGGAAAACACTTACGCTTACGATAAGTTACGATAATACGGGTAGCACCTTTAAAGATAGTAGTAAAAAATCAAAATATTTAACGATAAAACGCCAGGATAGATAGATAAAATGTAAATACCAAAAAATGTCAAAAAGACATAATACAAGATATATACGAATACTGATTATACGGATATCTAAGGATTTATGAAACCTTAAAACGCCTTTAACGTATTTATTATTTCTTTAAAATAAAAGGTATAATACAAAAAATCTTACAATAATATATATTACGATAGCATTTTTGTAATCGTCGATCGATTTACGAAATTTTCTTACTTTTTACCATATTACGAAAATACAAACGTTAAATAAATAGCGTATATCTTTATTAAAAACGTTTTGAATATATACGGATTATTATACGAAATTATTTCGGATAAAGGTTTAACGTTTACCTTTAAATTCTGTCAAATCATAATAACATAACTTAACTTAAATTATAAATTATTTAATAGGTTTCGACTCTAAACGAATAAGTGAGTAAAACGACAAAATTAAACCGTTAAAAATATACTTACGATATTATGTTAATTATCAACAAAATAATTAAGTTAAGATGTTACTTACGGCCTAATTAGCTTATAACACTGATTATCACAAGAATATTAAGACAACCCCGTCGATGACTAATTTTGCGTTTGCCCCAAAAATTTATAAAGAAGCCCAAAAAAAACCGCTTAATACTAAAACAATTTTTACAGCAAAACAATTGAAACAAATATATCAAAAAATAAAAACCGAGTTCGAATTCGTACGTAATTTTAAAAAAAAAATATTACAACCGAAAGGGGTTAAAAGAATTAACCGTTTTAGAGGGAAAAATGGTTTACCTAATTACTACAAATATTTAAACGAAACGCTTAAGCTAAAAGCTTAACTTTAAATATATTAACCCTGACAAAATTATTAAGAAAATTTAAAAAAAAATAATTACTAATTAAAGTTACCATTTAAAGTGAAAATTTATCCGTTTTTATATGTCCCTATTTAAGTTAAAGGCAGATACCATTAAGGTATATAATAAACAAAACGATGTAAAAGTGGAAAATAAATAGGTATACGAGGCAGAAAAAAATACTGGACATACGAAAAGTCGACAGACTTACCCAATATTTAATCAAATGGAAAAATTACCCAAACTCCGAGAACACCTAGGAACCTGCCAAAAATCTTATAAACGCCCAGCGGTTATTACGGAACTTTTACTAACAACGTCAGACGCACCCCAATTAACGGTTGACCAGTCGGTAGCTTTAAAACCAGCCCAATTGAAAAAGCTTATCATCTATACCGATATAGCCGTTTCGGTAACTTTTAAACGTTTTTGTTCATTTTTAAAACATTCAATTTTTTTTTCTCGGCGCCCTAAATACCCTTACGTAATAACATCTCGATTCCGCGCTTACGTAAAATTTTTTTATAGTTCTGAAAACGAGTTAAACGGTTAAATAACTTATTTAGCTACTGGTAAACCCTGAAAAGTTCTTCCTTTGCAAAACGTTTTTGAAAGTCCAGGCAATTTTTTGTTTTACAACTAAACGGTTATGCTTAAACTCGGAAAGGTTAAAAAGGTCGTAAACATTACCGTATTCGATATACCGAGCACATTTCTCAGAGCTGGGATATATCTTACAAACCTGATATTCTAATTTATAGCAAAAACAAGAAAATTTTGACATGTTAAATTTAAAACGTTTAAATCGCCTAAATAAGATTAACGCGTTGTTACGCTTGCGCGACCGTTATTTTTTAACACAATTAAACATAATAATTGGGATAAGTTAAAAAAAAAAGTATTTGCCGAACTTGCGTAAGCCAGATCTTTAGAACAAAAATTCTGAAAGAAAAAAGATCGTGTTATAGTCTAACAAAGTTTGGCCTACCTAAATGGTCGGTAGGCGTAAGAACTAACCCCGACATCGGGTATAAAATTACGTAATCAGCTTAATAAGCTTAAACAGTTTAACTAGTTATAAAGAATTAAATCGATTAGGTCGTAAAAATGGCTTAATAAACTTAAAGCGATTTAAATATTTAAGAAAAATTGAACCGGTTAAATCCTTCTAATCCATAACTAAAATATATACTCGTTAGGTTCCGTAATTAGATAACGACAGCTTGCAATATAATTTCGTTACTCAAAATACTCTTGGTATTACGAAACATAATTACGTTACCCTTATTTTATTGCTTAAACGACACGATACTCCTGCCAATATAAACCCGTACGTTTAGGTTTAATAGTTGGTTAACTAGCCTAGCTGTCATAAATACAGTTTTATACAAATTCGTAAGAAACATTATTATTAACTTTTATAATATGTATTAACTATAAAATCTTTATCGTTATAACTTATATAACTTAAAGCGAAATTAAAATCTTTATCTTTTAATACTATTCCGGTTCTAATTAGCGCGAGTTAAAAATCGGGATAAAAAAATAATCGAAATTTTTAATAAATATTTATTATAACTTTTTACGCCGTTACCGCTAACATAACGACGACATAATCTTATAAGTTAAAATAATAATATATAGGACTTAAAATTATTTACAATAAATTTCGAAATATATTCATTTTCTAATCAGCTAAATACGAGTAATATGCTTTAAAAAATACGGTAAATACTTTAGTCCTTTAAGTATGTAGCTTTTTAAAACATATTACGACAAAATTAGTAAGATCTCAGGAAACGGTCTTTAGGCGGACCGAAATAGGACTTAGATGAGTTAAAGCACGTAATATAATTCCGAGAGGCTTTAACGGAACGTAAAAAAACTTATGCTATTAAGCAGTATAGCTTCGAAAGATTTTAACGGAGCGTAAGAGAACGTATGCAGTTAAGCAATATAGGTCCGAAAAGCATTAACGAAACGTATAAAAGCTACGAGAAAAAAAATACTAAATTAGGACGGGGTTTACTTCCTAGGTGTATGAGATATAGAACTGTTAGATATAAGAGATATTAGTTGTTGTTATATTCAGTGACTAGTTGTAGGTGCTTTAAAACGAGCACTGCACTTTAAGATAATCTAGTCCTGGAACATATATGTTCTAATTAGAGGGAATCTTCCGTATATGAGGTGTTAACGCACCTCTGCGAACTGATATATCCCTTTAACGTCTTAAAGCACTTTCGGCGTTAATCGTTACATTTTTAAAGTTACAGCTATTTATTTTATCTTTATTCCGGGCGATTAAGTCCTTTTAATTAATTAGTTTCTTTTTTGAAATCATTTATAAAGCGTTCCTTCGTTAAATAAGGGTTTCCGGAATATATATTAATTTTAGCTACTCTTTGAAATATTTAAAAGGTTTTCGTAATAGGGCTTTTATTAAACTGTTAATTACTATATCCGCTCGTAGGCGTATCATCTGTTTTAATTAAGGTTTTTTTCTTTCTTTTCAGTTTTTTGTAATTAATAGTTACATTTATTTATATGCCGTAGTTTTAGTAATAATAGAGCGAGATTTGCGTTAACAAACTATATAATCTGTTGGTTACTGTATTATATTTTTAACCGTCCCTTATTTAACGTGATTCTTATTTTTCTAATTAGTTAAATGTATCGGGTTACGCATT
The DNA here is from genome assembly GCA_004155935.1 of Monosporascus sp. GIB2. Classification (NCBI taxonomy): domain Eukaryota; kingdom Fungi; phylum Ascomycota; class Sordariomycetes; order Xylariales; genus Monosporascus; species Monosporascus sp. GIB2. The sequence continues at coordinate 31,554 of QJNV01000412.1, read as the reverse complement.
AATTGTTATACAAAAGATGTAATCAATTTTGGGAGCTGTTTATTAATAAAGTCTAAATAAGTTAAATTAAGATTCGATAATAATTCAATGCCAGTTATAAGCGGCTTGTAAAAAGTTGTTTAATTTTTTTAAGAATTTATGTTAACTAGTTTATTTATAAAATTGGATTAAAATAATTAGATTTTTTTCGATAAGTTTATTTTGAATTATTTCGATGGCGAGGAATTATTATAAGTTTTTACTATTTGTAAAAGTATATAGTTCTCGGATTTGTTAAATTCATTAATGGACCAGGGTTTAAATTCTTTCTCGTAGTATATTATAATAATATCCCTTATAAAAGAAAAGCCTAATACTTTTTAATAAGTGAAAAAATAAAGTTCGTAAGAAACGGAGTGAAGTTTTAATTTTTTAAACGTTTTAATAAAATTCTCATGTTATAATAAATGTAATTTCTTTAATTTATATCACGTTTTTTAATTAATAAAGTTTTGTTGCGGGTATTTTAAAAGCGTCTTTATATACGTTTTATAAGGTAAGCTAATATTTATAAAGCTATTTATAACGTTATATTATTTAAGCCTTAAGTTAAATTTAATTATAATAACGATTAAAGTTTAAAAGGATTTTTTAGCAAATATAAATGCGTTTGTATTATTATAAGCGTTTTTGCAAAATGTAAGATATTAATAGGTTTAAGCCATATTTTCCAAGCTAAGCTAAATATACGAAAATTATTATACGATATAATCGTACGATAGATATTATACCTAGTATCTTGGAATACGGTAATTATTTGGTAGTTTTTACGATTTAGGATAAATTATATATTTTAATTCCGTAAAATCTTACTTTTTATTAGGGCTTTGTAAATACGCAATTTTTCGATTAATATCGGTTTGGGAAGTTTATAAACGTAATTGTTAATAAGCTTTAACTTTAATAAATTTTATGTCCGTTACGGTTCGGTATAGTTATATAATATAATTTAAAAAACGTAAAATCTTACGCGGTAAAACTTAATGATAAATTTTAAGTACGTACAAAAAGTTAATTTTTGCGAACTTTTGTTAATTTTACGGTTTAAACGTTTTACGGCAATTTCTCGAATAATTATTATTATTATAACTTAACATACGATAAAATTCGTACATAATACCGGTAATCCGTACCGATAAAATTTTTAACGAAACCGTTACGTTTAAAATTATTAAATCTTATAAAATAACGGGACGAACGAAAAATATTAATAATTTTATCGATTTAAACAATATTTTTAAAAAAAATCGTTTTTAATTATTAATTTTTCGATACGATTTAATTTCCGAAAATAATATTAGTTAATTATTATTCGAATTTATGCCGAAAAATACGGCAATTATGAAAGAACTATTAAAAAATTGAAAAAAAAAGGAAACGGTTAACGAATATTAAATTTCAAATTTTGGAACGTTATGAAAAATATAACCGATAATTTACCCGGTTGCTCCGGGTAACGAAATCACTTCAGAATACCGACGCGAATCGACGTAAATAGGAGCTGCGGGATAAGGCAGCCTGAAGTCGCTTTGGAATGAGACGCCTGCGAAAGAGATCGGTTTAGTGAAACCTAGGAATTAAGGTACTAATCTATCATTTTATCCAATTTTGTCTATACGGTCACGTCTCCTCAAGGGAGAATAAACGTTTTTAAGTTATTAATCGTTTTGTATAACGAAACAGGCCTTATATTTTTCAAGTTAATTATATTTCTTAAACTTGTAAACCTATACTTATATATAGTTTAAAACTTGATTCATTTTAGCAGAAAATAATTAATGGCTTTTTAGGATCTTAATTTTAAATAATGTTATAAATAAGTTTATTCGGTTTTACGAAATATCTTTTTTAACGGGTGTATATTTTAGCTTTTTATAGTTTTGCAGTGGTGGTGATAAGTTGCCTGTATGTATTTGATTTTATAATTTTAGTACCTTTTTTATATAGTAAGATATTATTATATTTCCGATTAAGGTAGCGAGTATTGGGAGTAATTGATTTTTTTAAATTTTCGTAGTTTATTGCTTAGTTTTCATACGCATCAGGGTTGATAATTAGTCACTAATAGTCAGACTACAGACTGAAACGTATAGTCTGTAGTTAGTCAGTAGCCTGATGTTACGGCTGCACCTTAGCCATAGCGCCACCAGGGCAAAAGATCAGTGGAATGATCGCAATTCTTGGCAATCATTCTTGGTGCTACAGCTGTATATGTACTGGAGCTGTCTACGGTGGACAAGGCCGTAACACCTGACTAAAACTACATTAGTTATTCAGGCTCCCGACTAAGAGTAACTACATGTAGTTAGTTAGTCACTACAAAATAACTAAAAACTACAAATTTGTTGAAATATTTCCGGTAAAATTTAAAGTAAATAAACAAATAAATACATACATAAATAAATAATGCAAGATACTGCTAGTTTCAAGCCATATTTTCCAGGCTGAGCCCAATACACGAAAGTGGTTACACGATATAATCGCACGATAGATACTATACCCAGTATCTTGGAACACAATGACTAAGCGGTGGTTTTCACGATGTAGGATAGATTGTATACCTCAGTCCCCTAGAGCCTCACTCTCTGATGCGTGGTTGCCAAGAAGCTTCGACCCTGATGAACCTTATGCCCGCTGGCTGGTTCGGCAGGGTCATACAAATATAAATAAACAATAAAACCTTATTTCATATGGCGTAACACCAGTTTATAAAAGTTATTTTATTTATGATCGCTTTCGAATTTAAACTATAACTTGCAAAAATTATAAGGACATGTAAAATATGAATAAATTTTGCTATATATCTTATTTTATTAAGCTTATAACGTTGCGAACATATTAAGTAACGCCCCTTGAAATTACGTTATAACCGTTTTAAACTGTTACGTTAAATAAAATATTAATTACAGATATTTAACTTATATACGGGAACCTTAAAACCGGAGAAATAACTATATTTAAGTAAATACAACTTATAAGATATAAGCAAAGATTTTATGATATCCTAATTTCTTAAGCTTATAATCAGCCGAGGAACTAGTTACCGGTAATTAAGAATACGTTATATACTTGGTACAAGATTAGGTTGAATACTAATATAATTAGGATTTTTAACTTATACGCAAAGTTTTTAAAAAGGGAAATGGGACTATATTTAGCAATGTACAACTTAAAAGGTATAAACAAGGATTGTAAAAAACTATTTTCTTCTTAAGTTGATAACTAATCAAAGAAATTAGTTAACACCAATTGAAAATATGATATAAATAGATTAAGACCACAAATTAGACAAAGTAGTAATAACAGAATTTTATTTAATACGGACAGTATTAAAAATTAAATGTTGACGGAAACTAAAATAAATGAACATTATTAAGGTTATAGTATATAACATAATATCCTTAACGGTTAATTGAAAATAATCTATATATATTAGTGATTTAAATTTAACAGTAATGTAATAAATGCTTCTGTTATATAACCATATTGCAAACATAAATAATATAGGTTTCCTTATTTTTAAAGAGCAAACATTTAAATAAAATAACACGTAAAAACTTTTGATTTTTTTATATAAAAGGTGTAGTTTTTAGTCATTTTGTAGTGACTAACTAACTAACTATATATAGTTTGTAGTTAGTTATTAACCTAACTAAAACTACAATAGTTAGTTAGTTACTACAAAATGACTAAAAACTACTGCTTATAGTATCAACCCTAGTACGAATTTATAAAAAGGATTAAACGTTTTGTATTAAATGCGGGCTTTTATATTTGTTAGAGCAATTCCCGAATGATTTATTAATTAGCTAAAAGTTATCTCTAGATAAACTTATTTGTCTTATTTACAGGTTTATTTCCGTAAGGTTTTTTATGACATTTAAAGACGTTATGGGCCGTTTTAAGAAGTTATTTTTTTCCGAGACGGAAAAAGCGTAATATCTGCCCCTTTAATAAAAAAAAGAGATATCCTCGTTTCGTTTTTAATAATGATTAATTTTTAGTACGTCGCCTAATTAAACGTTATAACGGGTTTTTTTAGGGGGGGAAACTTTAAAACGCGGAAAAAAAGGTTTTCGATTACGCCGAAAATTCGGTTTTTAGCTTTTTCGAAATTAACCCGCTTTTTTTTAACCGTTTTCGTCGCCGCAAATGGGGTAGGAAAAAACGCTATCGATTACGCGGGTAAAATTTAAGTAATGCCGGAAGGCCCGGTCGGAGCCGACGAATCGGTAATTTTTGCCGCGTTACTTATTATCGTAAAAATTTCTTATTTTACGAACGTTTAAATTTTTATTTTTAAATCGGCAAATACCGTAATTGTTAATTTGCGGATATTTACGACGTTTATTATAAATTTTTTTTTACCACGTTTTGAAATATATCGGACGTCGAAAATTTTTAGAGGTAAAATTAGATTATATTTTCGATATTTCGATTTTTTTAATTTATTTGTTAAGGTATTTATTTACTATTTAACGATAACGAAATTCTCGATTAAACTTTTGAGATTTTCCGTTAAAATCTTACGACCGGTATTATAAGTTTGGTAAAAAGTTTCGGTTATATTATCCAAAACGTTTACGAAACGGACGAACTTTTTGTTTACTTTTTTAACGAATTTAGCAGGGATACTTAAAAACAGGGTTGTGATTGTAGTTTGTAGTTTTTAGTTTTTTTGTAGTTAGTTATTAGTTAGTCACTAACTACTGTAGTTTTAGTCAGGTCACTAACTACTGTAGTTTTATTCAGGTTATTAACTAACTAATGTAGTTTTAGTCAAGTTACTAACTAACTACAAACTACATGTGACTAATTACAAAAAAAACTAAAAACTAACTACAGTTATATAAATTAGTTTTTTTAAAAACTTTTTAGATAATAATGTTATATTATATTGTAAATTATATCCAAATAAACTTCATTTATTTTTGTAAATGTATTGCTCAATTTCCATAGTTATGTATTAAATCGTTATTAATAAACATAAATTAAAGTCGTGTTAAATGTATTTACCCCATATAATATAAGTTCTTTATTTTTTATTTTTAAAAAGTAAATAACAACTTTTATCCCTTATTTTATTCCTCCGTTTCTTCGGCCTTCATATTTTCTTTATACTGCGTTTCCAACGTTTTTATATCTTTAATATTCCAACTTTTTAATAAAGTTAACTATTTAACCGTTTCGGGTTATATTCGATTTTTGTTTTTAACAATAATATTATTAAAAATGGTTTCCCTTAAAGAAACGTAACCGTATAAACACAATTGGATAAAATAATAAATTAATACCTTAATTCTTAAATTTCATTAAACCGATCCCTTTCGCAGGCGTTTTATTCTAAAACGACTTTAAATTACCTTATCCCGCAACTCCTATTTACGTCGATTCGTATCGGTATTCTGAAATAATTTCGCTACCCGAAACAACCGGGCAAATTATCAGTTATACTTTAATTTACAACGTTCTAAAATTTAAAGTTTAATACTTGTTAACCGTTCCCCCTTTTCCCTTTTTAATTTCCCCAACAATTTTTTTATAATATCTATATTATCGGGTATCAATTTTTGTAAAAATTAATTATTATTGTTTTCGAAAATTAAATCGTATCCGAAAATTAATAATCGAATACGATTTTCTTAAAAAATATTTTTTAGGTCGATAAAATTATCGATATTTTTTGTTCACCTGGTAACTTTATAAAATTTAATTATCTTAAACGAAACGGTTTCGTTGAAAATTTTATCGATACGAATTACCGGTATCGTATACGAATTTCGTCCCATATTAAATTATAATAATAATAATAACTCGAAAACTATAAAACGATTAAGGTTAAAATTTTTAACCTTTTTATTGGCTAACATTTAACCTTTTTATTGGCTAACATTTAACATTCCTAACCGTGAAATTAACGAAAGCTCGTAAAACCTTTTGTACATACTTAAGGTTTATCTTTAAAGTTACCGCGCAAAACTTAACGTTTCCTAAATCATATTAACCATACCGAACCAACTAACGGGCATAAGGTTCATCAGGGTCGAAGCTTGTCGGTAATTACGCATCAATCGGCAAAATAAGGCTTTAAAGGACTAAAATATACAATTTATCCTAAATCGTGAAAACCACCGATTAATTATCGTATTCCAAGATATTAGGTATAGTATTTATCGTGCGAATTATATCGTGTAATGATTTTTGTGTATTTGGCTCAGCCTGGAAAATATGGCTTGAACCTAACTGTACCTTGCATTATTAGAAATGGAAAAAACCTTTTCAATCGAAGCTGAAGTAGCGGGAATGATTAAATATCTTCTAGCCATAATAGCTAAAATAGGAAAACGAGGTCGAGTCGTTTTCCACCATAATAAAACGTCTATCTTTTTAAAGTTAGTTATTTTTTAAATTTTAACATTAAGTTAATATTAATTAAGTTATAAATAAGCAAACCGTTTAACTTACTGCACGGGGGTGTTGGCCTTCGTTTAAATATATATTTAATTTTTCGTCGAGATGCGTTTGAGATTGTATATATATATCGTCGTTAGGGTTATTTTCGGATTCTGGAAAAGATAAATTAGTTATATTGCTTTTTTTTTTTTTTTTTGCTGTTTAATCTTTTTAAAAGTTAATTATATAATTAATCTTTAGTAATATTATTAAGTAAATAACTTATTGGTTGTATTTTTCGCGAAATAACGTTATAACGTTTTTTCGAATTGTTAAATAATGGTTTAATAACCCGGAACCTTGAAAATAGCTGTTTTTATGTATGGGGTTTAAAAGAATCCCAAGTAAATAAGGGCGATATTCGTTAATTAATTCGTTATTTAATTTGTTTGGGAAATATTTTTTTAATTTATTATAACCATTATTAATAGCTGTAATTAAACTTCGAATAATTGGGGCCTATTATATGTTAAATAAAAGTTTTAATAAAAGCTTTTAAACTTACAAGTAAACCTTTGTCCTTTAATTGATCCCGATATTCGTGTCTTAAAGTAATAAGATTTTTCCAAATTTGATATATAAATAAAATACCTCATAAATTGTTAATAAATTTATAATTATAAATAAAATTTTAACGTACTTTGAGGTAAAGTTATATAAGCTTCAGCTTGTAAATAAATCGTTGGTTTAACGAAAATTTCGAATATTCGTAATAACTCTTGTAAGTTATACTAATCTAGGTTATTCGGATAAATTCGTTTAAATTCGTTATGTTGGGTATTTCGATATATATAATTTTAACGTTCTTTTAATTCAAAAAACACTTTAATCATATTATATGTCGAATTCCAACGGGTGGCGTTATTTAAAAAGAGATTTCAATGAATAAATGCGTAAATATAAGTATTTAAAGTGATATAACTTACCTAAGGCTATAATTTTTTTCCCGTAATTTTCTGTTAATAAACCTTCGTTTTTCGCTTTATTAATTCCTTCAAAAAATTCTCGCCGAATATCAATCGTATATATTGTTAAAATTGCAATTCGCCGAACTCGGTTATTTAAATCTAACACAAATCTATTAATTAAATTTAAAAATAATTAAATAAATATATAACTTATTTTTTGATTTTCATTTTCTTCTGCGAATTTTTCGTTATTTTGTAACCCGGGAATTTGAATATTTACATAATTCGAAAGGAAATCGTTAACTTCGTTATTTGATATATATTCTTTTAGTACATCGTTAACGATAATATTAATAATATGGGCAATACAACGCATATTATTAATAAATTCTTTTTTGTATTAATGTAAATAAACGTTTTGGAATTGAATGATGGAAGCGTTGTTATTTTGGGCAATATTTTGGGTTATACTAGTTGTTTTATGAATAAAAGTATTTAAAAAGGGTTATAAAAACTAACTGACCTAAAAATATTATCCATGGTTAAAACGGGATAATCTTTTAATATAATTTCGAATTTATCGAATATATCAACAGCTGTATGGTGAAATTTAGTTGTAATTATATGTTAAAAGTTGTTAATGCCTTTTTAAATGTCGTTTCGAATATAGCTTTAATTTTCCATCGATTAATAATAAGCGAGTTCCTAAATTAAATTAAGTAATTAATATGCTTAAAAAACAAACCACGTTAAATTATAAAAATGTTTAACTTACGGGTTGTAATAATTTAATAAATCCTGGAAAGAAACCGAATTTAAAATATTAAACGATAAGTTATTATCAACAATAAGGTTTAAAATTATGTTATAAGCTTCGTCTTTTTAAATGTATTATCGTTAATTATAGTGTTATTTCGAGGTCTTTTTCGGTTTGTTAAATCGAAAAAAGAAGAACTAGGCGCCGAAGCAATCTCGTTTTCTGAAAAAATTAATTTAGTATATAAATAAATAAAGTAAATACATACTTATAACTTACTTTTTTTTTCTTTGTGCTTCGCTTTTTTCGTTATAAGCAATTGTTGGATGTTTAGAAGCGTAATGGCGTTGAAATTTGAAAGATTGAAAACGTTTAACGGTAACTGTTGATTTATAATTGCAACTAAAACTTATATTAATAAATAAATAAAAAGGGCAATAAAGTTTAACTTACGAAAGGCAGGAAAGAATTATTTTTCGAGGTTTATTCGATTCGATAGGCAATAAAGTTCGTGTAAATAACCCGTTTTTAAATATATAAATTGAGGATTCGTTATCCAGGTCTAATTTAAAATCAGGTATATTTTCGTCATCGATTTTAGTTGAAGATATATCGGAAATTTCAGAAGTGGAAATGATATCGTCAGAAATAAAAGAATCGTTTTCAGAAAAATCAGAAGTCATTTTTAATAAAACGTTAATAATAACGTAAAATAATGTAAGGTAGCAATAAAGTTGTTGCTGATAAAGTTGTTGTTAATAAAGTTATATAATTTGCGTGGTTAAAACAAAGAAAGTTTAAAATAAGATAATGGGAAATTTGTTTATTTTATAAAAGTAATTGCTTAATAATAAGGAAAAGACCCATTATTGATTTATAATCGTTACTTTATAATTAATAGTAAATAAGAATTAATTTGTAATCGTTAATTTATATTAAAAGATGAATAATAATAAATTGATAAGCGTTAATTTATAATAGAAATTACATAATTATTGATTTGTAATTATTAATTTATAAACAAAGTTATATAATTATTAAAATGTAATCGTTAATTTGTAATAGGTATTATGCAATTATGGATTTATAATCGTTGATTTATAATTAAAGTTATATAATTATTAATTTGTAATCGTTACTTTGTAATAGAAATTTTATAAATATTGATTTATAATTGTTAATTTATAATTAAAGTTATATAACTATTAATTTGTAATCGTTACTTTGTAATAGGAATTATATAATTATTAATTTGTAATCGTTAATTTGTAATAAGAATCATGTAATTACTGATTTATAATCGTTAATTCACATTATTCGATTTGCAATTAACTAATACACCTTAATACGAAACCGGAAGTTTTAAAAAAGATAAAAAGGACCGAATCCTTCGTATAAAACTTGGTTCTTTTTCTTCGTTATCATCCCATTTTACTTTAACTATTAATTACGGATTTAAAAGTTAAAGTTAAGAGTATAACTTTAAAAGCAGTATTAACTTTAAAGGTTATATTTTTAATTTAAAGCTTGAAATCGTTTTAATATGTTATTATAATCAGTCTGTCATTTATATTAAGCTTTTTAACGCCGTTCTTTAACCCCTACGGATATACTGTCTTTTATATTATATTAAACCTTTTAATGTCGTTCGTTAACCTTTACGGATATACTGTCCTGTATTTAAGCTAAATAATAATATTTTATTATTATTATTTTGTGCGATATAACAATATATCGAAAAAACAAAATATATGTAAGTTTCCTTCATTACAATTAAGTAATTTGGTTGTATTAAACTTTAGCACAGTATATTTACATAATATATTTTTAAAACATAAAATTTTATAACACATTTTTATTCCTAGTAAGTATATATTTAATAATTCTTTTATGTTTATATTTAACAACTAACATAAAAAGAATTAAAAACGGAAGCGGTTATTTCAATCGGAAATAAATAACGCAAATTTATTATATTTGAATAATAAAGGTACGATAACAATTTTTTACATATATATAAATACCTTATTAACATTTAGTTAAATAACAGAAACCAAATGCGAAAACGAACAACAAAAACGGAAAGCGAATACGAAAATACGAAAGCGAAAATAAGAAACGAAAACCGAAAATTATAGGAATAAACAGGATATCAAAAGGAAAATAAACTAAAAAGTTAAAGTTTTATATTTCTAAAACAGATTTTTAATTATATACATATATATGATTTATAAAGGCATTTTTAAGGTGCGTTAGGCGAATTTTTTCGTTTAAAAAATATTTGAAATACGGTTTATTTAGTTATAGGTATAGTTATTTATTTATTTATTTGTTTGTTTATTCATTTATTATAGTTTTTTAAAAATTTACTGAAGAAAATGTTGTAGTTTTTAGTTTTTTTGTAGTTAGTTTTAGTTAGTTAACTAACTACAGTAGTTTTATTCAGGCCACTAACTAATTACAGTAGTTTTAGTTAGGCTACTAACTAACTACAAACTATAAGTTATAGTTTGTAGTTAAACTATTAGTTACTAAATCACAACCCTGCTTAAAAACGTAAAAAAGAATTAAGCCGTAAATTTAAATTTTTTCCGAAAGATTTTCGTCGGGTTAGTATTTTTAAAAACCTAAATATCCGTCGAAACGTTTTAAATCTTAAGGTTAAGATAATTATAATTTATAAATCCGTTATCGTTTATTCCATAAGAAAAACGTAATACTTAAAGTTTTTTTTAATAAATATGTTATAATATTGAATATCTACCGATTTTACTGGATTTTCGATATAATTTTTTTCGATTTTAGTATTTATAAGGATATCTAATTTTTGACATGTTAAACGGTATTAACGGGTTCGAGATTTTCGTCCGCAGGCTTTTGTTCGTAGGTTTTATCTTTAGGTTTTTTTTGTCGTTTTTTCCCTTACGTTTTCGGTTAAAAAAAACTTTTTTATTACTTTTTACGTTATTTTTTTTAGCTTTTTATTTTTTGATGAACCGGAATTAATATTTTAGGCCGGCGGATTATAGGATTTTTTACCCGCGAACTTATTTTTATCTTTTAATACTTATGTAAAACGGATAACTTTAACCATTTATATTTTAACCGTATTTTATTAATTTTAAAATTTTTTTTCGACCAAAAACGTTAAATAACGTAAAAATTTAAATCAATCTAATGAAAAATCGGAAATGGTTTATAATAATATAAATTATTAAATTTTGAAATTAGGCGCTACCCTGATTTATTAGGCTTACCGAAAAAAAACCATTTTTTTCGCTAATTGGCGAATAACCTATTCTTACCCGATTGAAAAGTTATTATAAATGAAAACGGCTAAACGATATATAAATTAAGTTTAAATTAAATTAAATATTTTAATAAACATATTAAAACGCGTATTAAAATTTCGAAACGTTTTTTTATCCTCGACGGTTACGAAAATTATTACAAAACTAACGATATTATTATACTTTATATACCTACTCATTTTTCTTATCGGCTTTAACTTTTTAACGTATTTTGTTTTTCCGTATTAAAACGTACTTAATCGTTATATATCGAAAGTTTTATGCGATATTACGTTACCTATATTACCAACAAAGATTTTATCGCTAACTTTTACGACGCGTTTAAAGTTACCATAACGATTAATAATATCAAATCCGAATTCGTAAAAACGGAGCTTGTTTTATTCGATCTTAATTACGTTTTTTCCAAATTAAAAAAATTAATTACATTTACGCGGACTATCTTTTTACTTACGTTTATTAATGTCGTTATTTCCTTATTTACGAAAATTTTTAAGAATATTACCGAAACAATTTAACAAAAACGTTTTATTTATTAAAAAAAAAAATTTACCAAAGTGACTTGCCGACAAAAATAATTAAATTAGTTAATCTTTTGATAAAATATAACTTAATTTTTGGGTACGAAAACGCGTTTTTTCGAAAGGAAAACGGTTACCTTCGTGAAACGAATTACGTCCTTAATAAACGTCGCAAAATTAAAAACGTATATCTCCAGGTAGAAAAAATACTTACTATAAAAAAAATTGAAAGATTTTATAACTAAAAAACAAAATAATAATAAGCAATCGCAGTTAAAAAAGGCTAAAAGTAGTTATCGCAAAAAAGTTTAAACGAAAAAACGGAAATATGGTATTTACAGTAAACCCGGACATAATACCCGCATTTATAAGAAAGTTATAAAAACATTTGGCAATAAAAAATCGGATTAGTTTAAATTAGTTTAATATGTTATAGTTATTCCATTCGAACTTGCTGTCGCAACGGAAAAAAAATATATAGCTCGTTTATGTGATACGTTAATGTTAATCTTTTTTTAACGAATTATATATATATATACCGTTATATTTATATCGTAAAAATAAATAAAAAGTAAGTTGTCCGGTTATTATTAATATAATTATTTAACAATGAAACTAACTTATTTAAAGATAATCTATACGAAATAATATATATCGAAATTAAGGTTTTTGTTAAAACCATAATAATAAAGTTTCAAAAAAATTCGGCAAAGTAAGTTCATTATTATTATGATTGTCTTATATATATACTAATAAAATAAATATAAAGCGAAAGAAATATACCGAAAAAAAGATTTACGGAAATAACTAAGGAGTATTAACAGGAAATCCCAAGGGGAAAAGAGAAGAATATTAAACGGATATAAAAACCGACTTATAAATAAACTTTCCGCAAAAGGAAATAAGGGACATTAAAAAGGATATGATATATATATATATTTATATATTTAACAGGATTTTTTTTAAATTTTTGTTTCGATTTATTCGAATTCTTTAAGCTTTTATATAGGTACGGTTTTTATTTAAACTTTAATAATAAATTAGAATGTAAAATAATTAACTAAAAAGTAACTAAAAATACTGTAGTCATTAGTTATTTTGTAGTAACTAACGACTATTAGTCACTAATTCACAACCCTGAAACTTAATCTTTTGGAATACGATAACCAAATGGTGGTCTTCACGATTTAAAATAAATTATATATTTTAATCACTTAAAGTCTTACTTTTTGATACGTAATTATTAACAAGTTTTAACCTTGATAAACCGATACCGTATTTAATTTGTAAAAGTTAACGCCGATAAAAGAAAATCGATTACTAAATAAGCTCTTAATTTAAATATCCGAAATTCTTTTTGAGGTTAAATACATTAAAAATGTGGCGAATTTTTTAGTTATGTAACACGTCGCAATACGCGTCGGGATTAACTAAATATTTACTGTTACTAAATGGTAATGAAAATTCCAAAGGTATTTAAATTGAAAAACAAATTATCGGAAACTTTTAAACCAAAAACTAAAAATATTTCGTAATTAATCTAGCCTTATTCGGAAGATAATTAACAAATAAAATATTGCGGCAAATAATTCCAATAACTTTAATAAGATAAATTTTTTAATAAAGCTTTTTATAATAATTAACATGATTTTTTAATAATACTAAAATTTATAAAAAATTTAAATAAATTTGGGAAAGGAACTCGAGATTAATTTATAATACAAGTTAGTAATTTTTAAAGGGGAAATTTAGCTTTACTTATTATTATTACGAGAAACAATTACTGTTTTTGTTAATTCGTAAATAATATATTGTCACCTTCAGGGTTGCTAAGGTAGTTTTTAGTTTTTAGTTTTTTTGTAGTTAGTTATTAGTTAGTCACTAACTATAGAAAAACTAAAAACTACAGCTATTAATAATTAAGTTTTTTTAAGGTTTTAAAATAATAATGTTATAATTTTTTTAAACGGTAAAAAAAATTTAAGATACGTTTAAATGCAAAAGGTTTTATAAATAATTTAAATGTATTCGAATTATAATCGTAAAATACGGTAATATAAAAAGGAACATTTATAATTTCAACAAAACAAAGTTTTTAATAAAACTTTTTATAAAAAATAATATAATTATTATTATTGTTAGAAAACGTAAAAAGTTTAAATAAACTTGATAAAACTTCGGAAATAATTTATAATAATATATATTATAAGCTATTAATTTTTAACACTAGGCCTTACTTTTATTTATTAATCTTATTAAGCAAAATTACCTTTTTTGCTAGTTCGCCCATAACCCATTTTAACTAATTAAGAAATTATTATAAACGAAAATAGTTAAACGAAAAATAAGTGAGATTTAATATAAAATTAATATTTTAATTAACATACTCGAATTTATATGAAAAAATCGAAACGTTATTTTATTTTTAATGATTACGAAAGTTATTATTCGATAAAAATTTAAAAATGTTGCGCCAATTACGACATGATTACATTTTACATACCCGTTAATTCTTTTTACTTATTTTAAGTTTTCGTTGTATTTTATTTCTCTTTTATTAAAACGCGTTTATTTATTATATATCGCAAGTTCTAAACGACTTTACGTTACTTATATTACTTAAAAAATTTATCGCCGGTTTTTATAACGCGTTTCAAACTGTCATAATAACCAACAGTATTAAATCGGGATTCGCAAAAATAAGATTTATTTTATTTAATTTTAATCGTATTTGTTCCGAAGTAAACATTTTAATTATGTTTATACCAACCGTTTTTTTATATATTTATACTAACTTCGTTATTTCTCTTTATACGAAATTGTTTAAACATATTATTAAAATAACGCGATAAACGGGTTATTTATAAAGAAAAATTAAAATTTACCAGGGTAATTCGCCGATAAAAATAATTTGATCGGATAATTTGTTAATAAGAAATAACTTAATATTATCATACGAAAACGGTTTTTTTCGGAAGGAATACGGCTTATTATACGAAACGAACTATATCCTTAGTAAATACCGAAAAACTAAAAATAAACGCCCTTAAAAAAACATCTATCATAAATAAAACATAAAGTTTTATAACTACGAAAAAAAGTAATAATAAATAAGCGTAATTAATAATAGCCGAAGGTAATCGTCATAAAGTGTTTAGGCGAAAAAACGGAAATGAAATATTTGCGATAAATCCGGATATAATACGCGGACTTAAGAAAATAAATTAAAACGTTTAACGACGGAAAAACCGATTAATTTGAAATAATTTATTACATGAAAGTTATTTTATTTCAATTTATTATTAAAAAATGGTGAAAAATAGCCGACCCGTTTGGGTGGCCGACTCGCTTATGTAGTACCCTATATTTCATACTGAGTAAACTAATAATAAAATTTTTTTAAACCTAAATGAGAGACAGTATATCCGTAAAGGCTAAAAAATGCCGTTAAACTAGAATTAGAATATTAATATACTAACTAGGGATTTTCAACTTATATAAACGGTTTTAAAAATAGAAAACTAACCGAATATAAGGGAATACAGGGTTGTGAATTAGTGTCTAATAGTCAGACTACAGTCTAAAACTAACTACATGTAGTTAGTCTTGTAGTCACTATTAGTGACTAAATTGTTATTTTGTTTATTTTTATGTATAAAACGTTTATTTAAAATCTAAAAACTGCAATATGTAAAACGCTATTACAATAGCAGTTTTTGTATCTTTAACACGTTTTTTTTAGTTTAATTACAGATTTATTTTTTAGGTTGTAGTTGGTCAGTAGCTTGACTAAAACTACAGTAGTTAGTTAGTCACTACAAAATGACTAAAAACTACAGACTACAATCACAACCATAAGGGAATACAAGTTATAAACTAAAAGCAAAAATTTTGATATATCCCATTTTCTTAAGTTTATAACTTCGCGAATAAATTAGTTATCGCTAATTAAAATGTCTTATATATGGATAAAATAGTTAAGTAAAAAAAGAAACTAACTAAGGAAGTTAATTTATACACAGGATGTTAAAAACAGGAAAACTTCCGAAACCTAAATCAATATATACGACTTATAACATATTAACAAAAACTTGAAAAACACATAAATTATTAAAGTTACTACTAGCTGCCAAAATAATACAGTAATAATTAAACATAAGCTTTTGAATATAAAACTTAGATAATTTAAATATAAATATAAATTTTAAAATTTTTTAAAATTTATTTTAAAGTTTTTAATTTTTTTTCTAATTACTAACTAACTTACTACATGTAATTTGTAGTTAATTAATGCTCTAGCTAAAACTACAGTAGTTAGGAACTACAAATTAACTAAAACCGACAAACTACATCAGCAACCCTAGCAGGGCGTATCGGGTCCGATTTTGCAGTAACTAAATACTTACGCAATTAAATAATTAAAATAAAAGTTCCATAAAAAGATGAATAGTTCTTATATAAGATAAATAAATACTTTTAGCTAGTACAAAGATTATGGCAAAAAGCGCTGTTAATAGTTGTGAAAGTTATTTAGTTGCGGTCGGCTTAAAAAGAAAAAAATAGCCACTTAGTGCCCGTAATAAGCCTCAATATAATGTACGTATTTAAAAAGAAACTAGAAATACAGTTAACAAAAAAGTATCCAATTAATTAGGCTTAATTTACTATGTTATAATGAAGTTAGTTAAGTTAGTTATTAAAAAGTGCTAAACAGTATCCAACAAACTTATTTGTTTAACAAGCTCAAGTAATACGTTATATTATTACAGTGTCATCGTGTTCCAAGATACTGGGTATAGTATCTATCAGGGTTGTGATTGTAGTTTGTAGTTTTTAGTTTTTTTGTAGTTTAGTCACTAGTTAGTCACTAACTACAAACTACATGTGACTAACTACAAAAATACTAAAAACTACAACATAAATTTTTATTTTCTACTTATCTTTAAATTTCTTTTTAGTTTTTATTTAACTTGTTTAATTTACATTTAAATTATGCATTTAGTAACTTTTCATATTTGTATCCATTTTGTAATTAATATATTAATTTGGTATTCTTTTAAATATAATTTTTTTTCAAGTTTTTGTTTATACGGTATAAGTGGTATATATTAAATTTTGGAAGCTTTCCCTATTTTAAAATCCTACGTAAAAGTCTCAAATCCCTGGTTAATCTCCCTTTTAAGTTAATGTATTTGTTATTCGCTTAAAATCGGTTAATTTTCCGTTTTCAAAAACTTGCGTATAAATTAAAAATCGTTAATTCATATATTAACCAGAATTATATTACTCTATACTTATTACATACTCTTATTCACCGTTAGTTAAGTTATTCGCGTAGTTATAAGCTTAAGAAAATTAATTTTCTCAAAATTTTGGTTAATACTTTATTAGTTATATTACTTAAAATTTGGTTAGTTATTTGGGTTTTTAATTTATAGTTATAAGTTTAAAATCCTTAATTAACATATTTATAAATTAAACGTTTATTTATATTTGTGGTATATTTTTAAGTACTGTTAACGTATAACATTACCGAACGAGATATATTACCGAGCGAGAGATTTTTTGATATTTCGTAGTAATAAATTTAAATAACTTAATAATAACATATTTATACAAATATATTATTATTAATAACGTAAACGTTAATAATCTTATTTAAATTTCCCGTTTTGAAATAGTTAAACTTTTTAAAGCTTAGTTTAAAATCTTTATTACGTTATCTTTTTAGGCCTTTTTAAAGGATAATAAGGCCATGCTTCATATGACGGAATTGATTAAGATGTTTAATTATAAAATAGGAACATAAACGTAAAATAAATAATAAAAAATATCTTAATATAAAAACACTGATATATAATATAAGTAATAAATATAAATCTTAAAAATTTCATGTATAACGTACCACATAAGCTCGTCGGACACATAAGCTTGTCGGACATTTTTTTTAACTATTTTTACTACTTATCTCTAATCGTTAATTTTTTAATACTAACAATATATAACGCGTTATAAGAAAAGCTAAAATTAACTTAATTATTTAAGTTAAAAAACGAAATCTGAAATTGAAATTTAAATGGTTTAATTTTATATACAATACTTTATTATTGATTTAACAAAACCAAATTTATGGTGAACCTTTTCGAACCGATAGTATTTCGAATTTGCGAAAATTAACGGCGATCGAAAAGAAATTTATTGTCGATTAAATCCTTAGGCTAAATGCGCGAACGTACTTTATGCGGCGTTAATATGTTAAAAATACGGCGAATTTATTACTCGCATAACGCGTTATGAAATGCGTTAAAGTAAATTAAGTAGTGAATTTTATTAAACGGTAAAAAGAATTCGAAACGTATTTAAATCGGAAAATGGATTATTAAAAAATAATTCACGAAAATTTACAAAATATTTCGTAATATTAGTAGCGTAAAATACGGGATTATAAAAAAAGACATTGATAATTACGATAAAATTAATTTTTAATCAAATTCTTTATAATAACAAGTATAATAATTATTCATACCGAAAAACGTAAAAAATGTAAATAAATGTATTAAAATTAAAATATAAAATATAATTATTTAAATGATTAAAGGTTTAAACTAAATTATACCGTTTTTCATTATTATAACGGTTGAGAAGTATTCTAAAATTTAATTTATATTAACTTATTATTAATAACCGATTGCAAATCGTTTATAATAATAATAATTAAAAAATAACGAATTAAAGTTGAAGTAATATTTCATATTTTGATGAATATATATAAACGCGTACGGAAAGACTAAACCCTTTATTTATTTTCGACGGCTACGAAATTTATTGTTCGATAAAATTTAAAGAATATTACTTTAATTAGAATATTATTACATTTTATATACTTATCCATTTTTCGTATAAATTCTAATTTTTTAACGTAATTTTTAAAAATAAAACGTATTTGTTTATTATACATCGAATACTTAATATAACGTTATCATATTTATATTGTTACAAAATTTCCTTAGCGGCTCTTACCACGGGTTTAAAATTATTATAACGTCCGATAACATTAAATCCGGTTTTGCGAAAATTAATTTCGTTCCATTTAATCTTAATATCGTTTATTTTAAACTCGAAATTTTTCAAATTATATTTACGCCGACAGTTTCCCCGTTAGCCTCCGCCGGTTTTGTTCGTTCCCCGTTGACGAAAACCCTTAAAAACATTAAGGAAATAATAAAATAAACACGTCACGTACAAACAAATTCTAAAAAGCATTAAGGTAGCTCGCCGATAAAAATCATTAAATCGGTTAATTTCTTAAGAAAAAATATTGTATTATTTTTCTACGAAATTAATTTTATTCGAAAAGAAATTTACTTATTTACGGGAAACAAATTATACTTTGAGTCAACGTCGAAAAACTAAAAATAAACGGTTTTTTAAGCAAATAAATTTATTATATAAAATGGTTTTGCTTTTTGGTCGAAAGAAAAAACGTGATAAAAAATGCATCTTATAACGGTTAAAAGTAATCGTCGTAAAAAAAATATTTAAACCTAGAAAACGGAAATATAACGTTTACGGTAAACCCGGATATAATGCGCGTATTTATAAAAAAGTTAGGTATACGTCTAACGAAAAAAATTCCGAATAATGTAAATTTACCACTATAAAATATCAGAAAGTGTCCGACAAGCTTATATATCCGACAAGCTTATATAGTACGTTAATGGTAAACGTTTAAATTATAACTTTTAAAATTCGCTACAGTTAATTAATAATTTTTAAAATATATCTGACGTATTACATAAACGAGCTATATATATAAACCATTTATATACTTTTGAGCATATTAGGATAACAAATGCGAACTAAGTAACCATAGTATAATAAATTAATTTAAACTAATTAATTTTTCTGTAGTTAAACGCCTTTATATCTTTTTTATAAATAGGGGTATTATATTCGAGTTTGCCATAAATGTTATACCTTCGTTTTTTTGTTTAAGCCCTTTTATAACAATTATTTTCGCCCGTTATTAGCTGCGATTATTTATTATTACCTGTTCTCGTAATTATAAAAACTTTTTTTTATAATAAGTATCTTTTTAGAAAAAAACCTTTATTTTTAGTTTTACGGCGTTTATTGAAGATATAATTCGTTTCGCGTAATAAGCTATATATCTTCTGAAAAAAATTTTGCGTATAATAATATTAGGTGATTTTTTATCAAAAAATCGATCAATATAATTATTTTTGTCGCCAAATTACTTTAATAATATTTTTATAAAAGTAATAAAGTTAATATAAGCAAGATATTAATAAGTTTAAACCATATTCTCCAGATTAAACCAAATATACGAAAATTATTACACGATATAATCGCACGATAAATATTATATCCAATATATTGGAATACGGTAATTACTCGGTGGTTTTTACGATTTAAAATAAATTATATACCTTAATCCCGTAAAACCTTACTTTTTATTAAAGCCTTATAAATACGTAATTTCTCGATTAATATCGGCTTAAAAAATGTATAAATATGGTTACCGGCAAATTTCGACCTTACTAAAGCTTATGCCCGTTATAATTTAACATAATTACATAATATAACCTAAAAGGCGTAAGATTTTACCCGGTAAACCTTAAAAATAAATTTTAAATACGTACAAAAAGTTAATTTTTACGAACTTTCGTTAATTTTACGGTTTAATCGTTTTATGGTAACTTTTCGAATTATTATTACTATTACAACTTACTATGTGACAAAATTCGTACATAATATTAATAATTCGTACTAACAAAATCTTTAACAAAACCGTTACGTTTAAAATCGTTAAATCTAATAAAATAACGAAACGAACGAAAAATATTAATAATTTTATCAACCCAAAAAACATGTTTTAAAAAAAATTACATCTAACTATTAATTTTCAGATACGATTTAGTTTCCGAAAAAATATTAACTAATTATTACTCGAATTTATGCCGAAAAATATAATAATTATAAGCAAATTCTTAAAAAATATTCGAAAAAAACCGGCTAACGAATATTAAATTTCAAATTTTGGAACGTTATGAACTAAAGTATAACCGATACTTTGCCCGGTTGCTCCGGATAACGAAATTATTTTAAAATACCGACGCGAATCGACGTAAATAAAAGCGGGATAAGGTAGCTTACGAAAGGGATCGGTTTAATAAAGGCTAGGAATTAAGGTACTAATCTATCATTTTATCCAATTTTGTTTATACGGTCACGTCTCTTTAAGGGAGAATAAATAATAAAGTTAATAAACATAAATTACAACACGGTTGATATAGGCATAGTTAAAACCTTTATTTCGAAAACAACGTCATTAAAATCGAATTAAATTAATTTGATATTATTGGTTATTTTAATAATTTTAAACGCGTTATCGAAAATAACCATTAATTTTTTAAATAATGTAATTAACGTAATACCGTATAAAGTCTTCGACATATAACGAATGAATATATTTTAGTAAGTAAAATCAAAACATATGCCGAAAAAAATACAATAACCCAAAAATTTACCGAGGTTCTAAAATAAATTAATGTCGTAATTAAAATCATATTTTCTAAATTTTGTTAAATAATAAGTTTCGTAACCGTTAAAAATAACAAAATAATTCGATTATTTCTTATACATTCGAATATGTTCGTTAAAATATTAAAGTTATTTTAAATTTAATTTATATATTTTTTAATCATTTTCTTTTATAATAATTTTTAAATAAGGTGGCCAGGGTTGCTAATTAGTTACTAATGGTTTAACTCCAAACTACAACTTGTAGTTTGTAGTTAGTTAGTACCCTGACTAAAGCTACTATAGTTAGTTAATGCCCTGACTAAAACTAACTACATGTAGTTAGTGACTAACTACAAAAAAAACTAAAAACTACACATTTTATTTTAACTATTTTTATTTTTAAATAAAATAAATAAATAGTATGTACGTATATAACTAAAGAAGGAACAATAAGAATTGTATATTTATATTTGATTTTCATTAATTTATCGTAATTTTTTAAATAAAAACTTTACCTAACGCACGTTAAAAATGCCTTCTTAAATTTATTATATATGTAAATTTTTAAAACAAAATGTTTTATACATATAAAACCTTAATTTTTGTTTTATTTTCCTTTTGATATCCTTTTTAATTATTAGTGTTTCGCTTGAAGTATTTTCGTATTCGCTTTCCGTTTTCGTTATTCCTTTCCGTAATTACTTTTGATTATTTAAATAAAAGTTAGTAAAATAAATATATTAAATAAGATTTTAATTTATGTTTATTTATAACGCATTCATAAATGATAATTTAATAAAGTAACACAGTTATGAAAATAAACTAAGTTTATTTTGATATAATTTAAAATATAATATAAACTTAGTAAACCACGATGCGTTTAGCGCCCCGTTACGTAAGTAATAAATTCGCCATATTTTTAATATGTTAACGTTAAACAAAGAGATTCGTATATTTAAGTTAATGATTTGTTCGATAATCGGATTTTTTTTTTCGGTCGGCGTTAATTTTCGGGGATTAAAAACGGTATCGGCTCGGGAGGATATACCGTATTATCGATTTTTTAAAGAAAAAATAGGGATATCATAAATAAAATAAAACTTTTTATAACTAAATTTTAGGTTTTGTTCTTTACCTTAAATAGTTAAATTCATCTGAATTTCTTTTATAAAACGTTCCATAATGTTAATGTTGAAAAATAAATTTTGAATTTAGAAGGTGAGGAAGTTAAGAAAATTGGCCGACTCGCTTATGTGGCCAACTCGCTTGTGTGGTACGTCTTCGGAAAACGAAATTTATATAAGTTTATTTTATCATTAATGTTGTGATTGTAGTTTGTAGCTATTAGTTTTCTTTTAAGAATTAACTAATTACAATAGTCCAATCATCTTTTTATTTAATTAACGTAATTTTAATCAGGTTATTAATTAATTGCAGATAACAAATAATTAGTTAGTTAGTTATTTAAAAAATAACTAATAATTAAAGGTTTTTTTATTAGTTTTTAAGAAACCTATTAGAAAATTAAGCTTTTTTAAATAAAAAACTTCGTTTAAAAAATTCGTTTAAAATTTTTTATTTTTGTTATTTTAAGTTAACCTTAAATTTTTTAAAAATATCTTAATCTCTTCTTAGTCATCTCAGAGTTATTTTACATTTATAACATATTTTAATCCCTCTTTAGATTAACGGTTATTTAGCTATAACGTTAAAAAGTGTTAACTCTTGAAAAAATAACTGCTTACTGCTTATGAGTTTGTTTTTTAAAATTCGGCGGTTTTTTTAATCTACTTCTTATTTTTTAAAATCCTTTTTAATATCGTTCATAATTTTAGCGTTATTATGCATTTAGTATATATGTTTAATCCCTCTTTTTGTTGGCGGTTATGTAGTTATAACGTTAAAGATTTTTGATTTTTTATAATCACTGCTTACGGCATATAAGTTTGTTTTTAAATTTCGGCGTTCTCTTTTAGTTTTTTAATTTACCTGTTGCTTTTAAAATTCATTTTTTTATATCGTTAATATTCTTAATGTATTTGTGCGTGTATCACACATTTTTGATCCTCTTTTGGACTTAGAGTTTATTAATTATAACGTTAACATTTTATTTATGAAAATAACTAGCTATATTTTATAACTTTATTTAAGTAATTTATCGGGTTAAATGTAGTATAAGATATATTTAAAACAGAATTTTTACTTAACGGCAAAGGGGTTTTTTTGGACTTATATATATGGGGACATTTGTTTTATATTTTTTATATAAATTAAATGCTTAAATACGCGAAGTTGCTAATGAGTTACTAATAGTTTAACTACAAACTACAACATGTAGGTTATAGTTAGTTAGTACCCTGACTAAAACTAACTACATGTAGTTAGTTACTAACGACACAAAACCTAAAAACTACACATTTTATCTAATGTAATATTATTTTTAAACAAATAAATAAATAATATGTACATTTAAGCAACTTTTATTGGTAATTGCCTTTAACCTTATAATTATTACATAATTAAACCAAAAAAAGTTAACCAAAAGACGTAATAACTTATAAGGGAAAAGCAAAAATTTTAAAAGTTTTATTATGTTAATCTTATACCTTTACGAATAAACTAGATAACGGTAATTAACAACACGTAATAAATATATATAAACGTTAAATATATTCATATATTTATTAGGGATGGTTAATTTCCATATAGGATTTTAGTACAAAGTAATTACCCGAATTTAAAGCAATAAAACTTATAAAAATAAAAATCTTTAAAAAAATCCATGTTTTCAAGCTTATAACTCTGCGAATAAATTAGCTAACGGAAAATAGACTTTATATAATAGGTATGTAAAAACGTAAGATATGTTAATATGTTAGTTACCAATTTTTAACTTTTTCGTATGGTTTTCAAAACGGAAAACTAACCGAATTTAGACGAACATAATTTATAAAGCGTAACCAAAATTTTGACATATCTTATTATCTTAACTTTATAAATTCGGGAATAAAATACTTACTATTAATCGAAAATTTCTTATAAATGTATATGAACCTTAAATTAAAAAGGAAATTATTTCGAGATTTTAAACATATTCGTAGGATTTTTAATAATACTAGGAAAACTTTCGAAGTTTAATATGCAAGATACTGCTAGGTTTAAGCCATATTTTCCAGGCTGAGCCAAATATACGCAAAAGATTACACGATATAATCGCACGATAAATACTATACCCAGTATCAGGGTCGTGATTTAGTTACTAATAGTTTAACTACAACCACAAGTTGTAGTTTGTAATTAGTTAGTAGCTTAAATAAAACCACTATAGTTAGTTAGTAATTATAAAAAACTAAAAACTACAGTGATTTGAATCAATCTTTAAATAAGTTGATACAGGAACATATATATATATAAGTTCGGGTGCTTTGTATTTTTTTATATTTATTTAGTATAAATGAGATTAAAATAAAGTAACGTACCACACAAGCGAGCTGCCTGATTTTTCTAACTTTTTTATTAAATTTTTTGAAATAAATATTTTTCACTGTTATTAATATAGAACGTTTTATTAAAAAAAATTAGAATATATTTAGCCGTATAGGTTAGAAAACGAAACCCGGAATTTAGTTATGCGAAGTTTAATTTAATATATATCGTCCTTAAATCCACTTTGAAAACCCGATATAACGGTGTAATTGCATAATGTGGCGATATACTTAATTCGCAAAATTTTATGCCGACCGAAAAGAAATCGATCGTTGAACTGATTTTTAACCTAAATGCGCGAGCGTTTTTGTCCGGTTTTAACATATTGAAAATATGGCGAATTTGTTATTTACCTAATACGTCGAGAAACGTATCGCGATTAATTGGGTATTTAATTCTGTTAAACGGTAAGAAAACACTTAAAACGCGTTTAAATCGACAGATAAATTATGAAAGGATTTTGTGTGAAAAATTAAACATATTTCGTAAGTATTTTAAGTTTATTCGGGTTATAATTGTAAAATACGGTATTATAAAAAATTTTATAATTTCGACGAAATTAAGTTTTTTAATAAGGTTTGTTATGGTAACCGATATAATTATTATTAATATTTAAAAACGTAAAAACCCTAAATGAGTTTAATAAGAAACTTAAAAATGTTTTATAGTAATATAAGTTGCTAATTTTTAAAGTTAAGCCCTGTTTTTATTTATTATTCTTATCGGGAAAAACTATTTTTTCGTTCGCCGATAACTCACTTTCATTTAATTAGAAAATTGTTATAAAATAACTAAATAATAAATAAATTAGGTTTAAAATATAATAAATATTTCGAGAATTATACTAAAACGCGCCTTAAAAATTCGAAGTGTTTTTTTTATTTTTAAAGGTTACGAAAATTATTATTCAATCGAATTCGAAATTACTGCAAAATTAACGATATTATTATGTTTTGTATACTTATTTATTTTTATTGGTTTTAACTTTTTCACGTATCTTATTTTTCCCTATTAAAACGTATTTATTTGTTATATATTAATGGTTTTACATAATATTACGTTACTTATATTAGCCTTTCTTGATTACAATTGTTTATTGCTAGCGTTTTTTTAACTATAAAAGCTTTTACCTTCCCTATTGTAAATATTCCTCCTTTTTAAAACTGTATATTTTAATTTATAATATTTGTTAAAAATATAATTGATTTCGCAAAAATAGCTGTTTTTGACTCGAAAAACAATTGTTTTAATATAAAGCTATTAAGTTGTTTTTTATTAAAAGATTAATCAACTTAATTCTTTTTATCAGCAAGTTCCCATTTTTATATTTAAATTTAAATTTACAAATTCTTTTTAAGTTTCTTTTATTAAATCGTCCCCGTCGAATGGGTTTAATAACATTTTAAAAAGTTTCCACGAGTGAAAATATAACGATATTAATAAAGGTTAATAGAAAACGATTAGTGTGAATATAATTAAAATTTTAAATTCGACAAAAAAAACGCTATTAGAAGCGAATGAAATAAATCCCGTTTTTACGAATCCGGATATAGTATTATTAATCATTATAATAATTTTAAACGCGTTATTAAAAACGGCGGTAAATTTTCGCTAAAAAAATAAAAGTAACGTAACGTTATATAAAACCTTTAATATATAATAAATAAATGCGTTTTAACGACGAAAAACAAACTACACTAAAAATATTTAAGTAAGTAAAAAGATATATAACTATATAAAATATAATAGCATCGTTGACTTTGTAATAATTCTCGAATTTGTTCGAATAATAACTTTCGTAACCGTCGAGGATAAAAAAACGTTTCGAACTTTTAGTACGCGTTTTAATATATTTATCGAAGTATTTAATTTTAAATATATTTTATTTATAGTTTAGCCGTTTTCGTTTATAATTATCTTTAGTTAAATAAAAGTGAATTATCGGCGAATTAACGGAAAAATAATTTTTTTAAGTAAAAATAATAAATAAGAATAAAACTTAAGTTTAAAAGTTAATAAGGTATATTATTATAAATTAATCTCGATTATTTAATAAACGTATTTAAATACTTTCTAATATTAAGAATAATTTTGCCGGTTATTATAAAAGCGGTATTTAAAATTTAATTTTATTGAAAATATAAATATTGTTTTTACGATACCGTATTTTGCGATTATAACCCGAATATATCTAAATTATTTACGAAATATTTTTAAAATTTCTTATAAATTTTTTTAGTAATATAATATTTCATTTATATAATTTTTTAAAAACGTTTACTCTTTAATAAAATTCAATACTTAGTTAATTCAGATATGTTTTATTACGTATTAACTAAGTAATTAATTCGCGATATTTTTAATATATAAAAGCCGGATAAGAAACGCTCGCGTATTTAAGTAAAGGATCCGTTCGACGATTGATTTCTTTTCGGTTTCCGTAAGATTTCGTATATTAGCTATAACGTCGTATCGTATAATTCTATTTTTATGTCGAGTTTTTAAAGTGGAATTAAATATAGTATATAATAAATTAAGTTTTGTATAGTTAAAACTCGGGTTATGTTTTTTAATTTAAACAGTTAAATTTATTTTAGCTTATTTTATAAAATTTTTATATTACCACTAACGTTATATATAAGCACTTTGAATATATAAGCACCTTAGATGAATTTTAACATTTCGTAATAATAAATTCAAATAATTTAATAATAACATATCGTATTACTTTAAATTAATCGGATTTCTTTTTGCTAAACGTTTTTATAACTTTATTATAAGTACGCGTATTATGTCCGGGCTTGCCGTAGATGCCATATTTCCGTTTTTTCGTTATAAATTTTTTGCGACGATTATTTTTAACCGTTATTAATTATATTTTTCCACTACTATTTTTTTCTATTAAAGAAGTTTGTTCTTTTTATATAAAAGTATTCTTTTTTAAAAAAACGTTTATTTTCGGTTTTTCGACGTTTGCTTAAAATATGGTTCGTTTCGCGTAATTTATAATAACTTTTAAATAATTACCTTAATTTCCAATATTTTATTAAATAACGTTTTATTTTGTTATTTCCTTAATGTTTTTAAGGGTTTTCGCGGGTAGGGAATAAATAAAACCGGCGGAAATTAACAGGGAAACGGTTAGCGTAAATATAACTGGAGAAATTTCGAACGTAGAAAAAATGGTATTAAAATTGAATGGAACGAGACTAATTGCGGCGAATTCGGATTTAATATTATCGGCCGTTATAATAACGTTAAACGCGTCGTAAAAGCCGATACGGAAATTTCTTTTAGTAATATAAGTATAATGGCGTCGTATTAAGTTTTCGATATATAACAAATAAACGCGTTTTTAAAAAAAAAGCAAAATACGTTAAAAAGTTAAAATTTATACGAAAAATGCGCGGGTGTATAAAATGTAATAATATCGTAATTAACGTAATATTTTTCGATTTTTATCGAATAATAATTTTCGTAACCGTCGAAAATAAAACTTTTTTTTTTCGTACGCGTTCGAATATATTAATTAAAATATTAAACCCATTTTAAATTTAATTCGTTTATTATTTAATTATTACTATTTAAAGCGGCTTTTCTTACTCGTTATTAGTAATAAAGTATTACGAAATTAAGTTTTTAAGTAATTTTTTCTTATTATTATAAGAAATAACAATATAACTTATTTTTTTAATTTTTTTACAGTTAATTTAAATTTTTTACGTTTTTTGACATTAATAATTATTACATCTATTATTATAAAAAGTTTTACTAAAAATTTAATATTATCGAAATTATAAATATTTTTTCTGTAATAACGTATTTTGCGGTAATAACCCGAATAAGCTTAAATTATTTACGAAATATTTTTAGATTTTCATATAATACTTTTAATTATTAATTTTTTGATTTAAACGCGTTTAAAACTTTTATTATTATTTAATAAAGTTGGTTACCCAGTTAACCCCGACGCGTTTTATAACGCGTTACGTAAATAGCAAATTCGTTATATTTTCAATATGCTAACGCTGGATAAGAACCGTTTGCGTATTTACGTTAAAAATACGGTCGATAATTAATTATTTTTCAGTCGGCATTAATTTTCGCGATTTAGGTATACGGTTATTTAAAGAAAATGTACCAGTATATCATATTTACAAAGTAAAACGAGTAATTTTATATATACTCCTAAAATCGCATAATTAAATTTCGGGTTTCGTTTTTTAACCTAAACAACTAGGTTTATTTTCGCTTTTTTCGTAAACTGTTCCATGTTGTTATTATTAAGAAATGAATAATTAAAGTTGAATAATCGGAATGTGTGAAATTTTATCTAGGGTGCTTATGTATCCAGGGTGCTTATGTATAACGTTAGCAAAAAAAGATTAATTAAAAAAGTTAGTAAAAAGGTCGGAAAAACCAGCTAGCTCGCTTAAGTAGTACGTTAATCGTTTTTTCTTCTTCATAATAAATGCGGATTTTTAAAAAAAAATCTATTTGCTAACGTTGCTTTAATTTTAATAATAATAATAATAATAGTTCGCAAACAGAAATACGAAATCGGAAACGGAAACCTTTTTTCGAAAAACGACCTAATTATAACCCCTAATATCCTATTTCGTAACCGGTTCGAAATTATTCAAAACGTTCTGGGGCTGGCAAACATGACGTAGGACTGCGTTCGACCGTAGTCCATAAGAAGCATAGAAAGCTTCGCTTTATAGGGGCAGTGGACATGTCGTAGTTGTCATAGAAAATATCGAAAACCAATACGCCCAACTTTGTACACTTTTATATCGCAGGTAAACGGGATTCGTTAAATGGAATGTCGAGAGCGGAGTATATTCGTCGAACGACTTCATCATAGGCGATGGAATACAGTACGTAAGGATATTTAATGTTAGTTTCTCCACCCCGTTTATTATTTGCCTAATAAAGCTAATATATAAAAGCTTATAAAATTTGTATAAGAAAATACATCATTAATTATTATTACTTTATCAACGTAATACTAGCTTTACTACGCTTTTTATTACATATTATTCCTTTTTATTTAACCCTGTTTAAAGCTATTTAAAAGCTAATTATAATAAATTTAAATAAGCATATTCGATATATTGAAAAATAACATTTTCATACTATTTCGCTCACGTTTTAAACGGCGGAATAACTTTAATAGTAATAATAATAATAACCCCGAATTTTAAGGCCTTTTTTTAAAAGCTTTAACCTCGAAAGCTTTTTTAAAAGCGTAATCTTAATATTAAAATCCTTTAAAGTTATTCATTATTATTAAATCGTAATAATAAGCACGAAATTCAGGTATTAGAAAGGCATTTTCTTACCTTTACGTACGAACAGTTCGCCGAAATAACGGAATTTACCTAACAGTAGGTCCAATACGTATTTAACACCTAATTAACATCTAAACGCTAAAATCTTAAACGGGCGTGGAATTTTACCGTTTTACGTTATATAATACCTTTTTTACTTTCTTAAAAGCTGGCTTTTTCGTAAATTACCTTAGAATAATTTTAGAATTTTTATTTTAAAGTTTTAACCGTACGGATTTAACGTTATCCGCCGTACGTTAAAAAAAATTCGGCTTTAAGCATAAAATTAAAGGCCGTACGAAGCTTTTGTTAAATGCTAAAAACGATGTATACAGGGCCGAACTTTGCAGGGAATGGCTCGAGGCCTAGCCTACGTTCGACGCTTTATTAAAACGAAGTTCCATATAGTTAGGCGAATATTACGCCACTATCCAGCCCTATTACCGGCAGTAAATAACTTACTATAAGCTGGAAACCCCTTATAGCTTCGAGTATTTACGTACATAAAACTTTTACGAGTAGATGTTTTAGGGTTACTTTCGAAAGCAGAAAAAAAGGCCTTATTTTATATAGCCTAAAGGCGAGGGAAATATTAACGTAAAAAAATACTACGAAAGAGTACTTTCTAAAGTAAAGCGATTTATGAAAAGTTTCTTTAATAAGCCCGTTTTTATCTATAATAGCAGCTTTATTTATATAGTAAAACGTATATATTAAATGTTAACGCCCTCGAGATATATTCGCTTAGATAGCCACCGGATAACCGTACTTTAACCTTATTAAAAACGTTTAAATGAAATCTTATTTAGAGATGCATTACAAATTACAATTATTTAGTAATAAAGCTGTATAAAGTTGTATTAGAAATATAAAAAGTTATTCCTGAAGATTTCTTATTGCAGTTAACGTTATCATAATAGAAAATGATAAAACTGTGTTATAAGAATGGTAGAAAACAATTAAATAATTGATAATGTTACTTTGCATACAAATTGTATGGGAATTGACATTCTCGCTAATCCCTGTGGTCCGTGGGGCTGGTGGATAAACTAACATTATATACCCTTGCGTATTGTAGAGTGGCGACCTTGTTCTTAGATACAACTCGCAGGGGTATTCTTTGTTAGTTACCTCCACCCGCTCCACTGGTTTCCCTTACAGGCTAGTATGTAGACTCACATAGAATTTAGGTGGAAATCT
>QJNV01000411.1:0-53615 GCA_004155935.1 Monosporascus sp. GIB2 | reverse complement strand
ATATTTTTATTTAAATTAACCGTAAATATTATTAAAATATATATTAAATAAAATAAAATATATATAAAAATCGAATAAAAATATAAAATAAATTTTTTTAATATTTAATTAAATAAAAATATTATTTTAATTTAAATTTTTTTTAAAAATTTATTAAAGATTTTATTAATATTTAATATTTATTAAAAAAATTTTATTAATAATATTATGTAAATAAAATTTTTAATTAAAATTAAAAATAAAATTAATTAAAAAAATTAATTAAAATTTTTAAAAAAAAATTTAAATATTATTATTTAATTTTTAATTAATTAATTTTTTTCGTTTTTTTAATTTATTTAAAATTATAATTTATTATTTTTATTTTTTTTACGAAAAAATTTTTTTAAATATAAAAATTATTTAAACGAAATAAAATTTTATTTAAATAATATAAAATAATTTTTAATTTTTTTCGAATATTACATAAATATTAATAAATTAAAAATCCTTTTAATTTAAAACGTTTTATTTTATTATTATTATTATTTAATAAAAATAAAAAAATACCAAAACCGTTATAATATCATTTTTTAAAAATGTAATTATCGTAACGAAAAACGTTATCGGATATAATATATATATTCCCGGCGCGAAAATAAAAAATATACGGCATAATTTTAAAATTAAAATTAATAATAAAATAAATTAAACTTTTTTTTTTAATTATATTTTAATATTAATTTTTTTTTACGAATACGAAAATTGCGGAACTTATAAATACGATTAAATATAATAAAAAATACTTATTTCGAAAAAAAATTTTCGGAACGAAAATTTAAAAAAAAATCGTATTACGGCCTAATTACGGAAAACCGCGAAAACGATCATATTAAAGCCGAAATAAAACTTAAATAAATTAAATTACGAAAATATTTATATATTTAAATAAAAAAATCCGAATTATTCCGTTAAATTAAAAAAAAATAATATGCGTTTAATTAAAAAAATCCGAATTATTTTATCGGATTAAAAAAAATAACAAAAAGATATATACGTTCGTTATTTCGTAATTAAATAACGATAATTTGTAATATAACTTCGTTACTTAAAACATTTTTAATATTACGAAATATAATTAAGTTATTTTATTACTTAATATTTTATAATATTTTACTAATATAAACCCGTTAATTTAAATTTAATAATTAGTTAATTAACTTAACCGTTATACTTATATTTAACGAAAAATTTTCGCGTCGTTTTTAACGTTATTAATATTAACGATTATCGATTTTTAAAGCTTTTATAATATATTTATAAAATATTATAAGTCGTCAAAATTTAATAATTTCGTTTTTAACGGTATTTTCTATTACTTTATAAAATATATCGATAAAATTTTTTCTTTCGTTATCGGTTTACCCGGCCTTAGTTATAAAGTTCCGAAAGGCTATAACTTATCTTAATATTAATATTTTTATCGCATTTTTAAAATTTTCTACGCCGTTATATATTTCTTATTAAAAGTTTTAAAATTTAATTTAAGTTTTTACTTAAACTTATTATATAATGAAAAAAGTTAATTAATACTTATTTTTATATTAAGTTTTAGTATTATATATGTAATTCTTAAAAATAAGTTAAAACGAATTAAAAATATTTCTTTTAAAAAGGGCTAATATTATAAGAATTTAATTTATAAAATTATTAAGCGTTTAAAAACGTAAATATTTACGAACCTCGTTAAAATATCCTTTAAATCATTTCGTTTTTATTATATAATTCCGGTTTTAACCTTAATAATTATTTTACTATTTTGAATATTAATTACGTAATTTTTAGTTAATAATTATTTAATAAACGCCTTTAAAATCTAGAGTTTAACTTAAAACTATAAATATTCGTAGCATAAATACTGGCCGACAATTTAAATAAAAGTATTACTTAAACTTTAACGGTATTATTAAATAGAAACTTGTAATATATAACGGTTAAGGTAATTAACTAACTGTTAAACTTGAACGTACGGTTTTATATTAGTAAAAATATTTTTAAAATTTAAGTAATTAAAAATAAAAATAATTTAATTATATTTTATAAAATTAAAGGTATTTTAAGTAACGAAATTATATCAGAAGTTATCGCTATTTATATTACGGGATTTAACGAATGTATATATTCTTTTTATTACTTATAGTACTTATAGTTGCTTACCTTGTTTACTAGTATTCCTGTTATAAATCTCCTTTTACCGGTAAGTAGATCACGTAACATTTTTAGTAATAATTACAATATTTAGCGAAAGTCTTGACCGTTCTAGTTTAAGCCGAGCTTGTTAGCTTATAATAAATACTAACCTTAAAATAGTTCTAATATATTACCGTTTAATTATAACGTACTATATAGGTAAGCGGTATATATAAATAAGAGAGATACTTTTTGGTACCCCGTAATAATAAATTTAATTAACTTAATAATAAGTTATCGTATTAATTAAAATTAATCGGTTTTTTTTCTATTGAACTTCTTACAGTTTGTTTATAAGTACGCGCATGTCGTCTAGGCTTCTTTTAAACGCCATATTTCCGTTCCGTAGTTTTAACACTTTTACGATAAATACTTTTAGCCGTTATAAGCTATATTTTATTATTACTTTATTCCTTTTCGGCTAAAAAAACTTTTATTATATATAATAAGTATACTTTTTTCCTATATAATATTTTTTTTCTAATATTTGCTTAAAATATAATTAGTTTTACGTAATTAAGCAACTTTTTTCTAAAAAAAATTACTTCGTATATAATTAATAAATTACTGTTTACTAAAAAAATAACCTATTTAAAGATTTTTATTAGCGAATTACTTTAGTATTTTTAATTCATTTTCATAAATAATATTCTTATCTTATTTTTTTCTTAATATTTTTTAGGGTTTTCGCAAGTAAAAAACGAATAAAATTAGGAAAAATTAACCGAGAAACGATTAACGTAAATAAAATTAACAGGATTTTAAATTCAGAAAAACGATATTAAAATCGAACAAATCGAAACTAATTATAACGAATCTGGATTTAATATTATCGAACGTTATAATAATATTAAACGCGTTGTAAAAACCGGTAAAAAAAATCTTTTTTAATAATATAAGTAAAATAACGTCGTATTAAACTTTTAATATAGAATAAATAAATACGTTTAAAAGGAAAAACTAAAATATATCAAAAAGATAAAACTTATAAGAACAATACGGAGGTATATAAAATGTAATAATAATATAACTAACGTAATACTTTTCGAAATTTATTAAATAATAACTTTTATAGCCGTTAAAAATAAGAAAAACTACTTTTTTCATACGTATTCGAATATATTAATCGAAATATTAAACTTATTTTAAATTTAAATTATTCGTTATTTAGTTATTATTCTTTAATACGATTTTCTAACCGGTTGTTAGTAATAAGTTGTTATGTAATTAAATTTTAACTTACTTGTTCCCCGTTATGATAATTAACATTATATAATTTAATCTTAAAAATTAATATTTTAGATAATTATAATTTATTTTATATTTTCTTGTTAATTTTGCTTAAATTTTATATATTTTTCCGTATTAACATTTACTATATTTATTATTATGAAAAACCTTATCGAAAGTTTAATTTTATTAAAATTATAAAATATTTTTTTATAATTATTACGGCACTACTAGTGCGGCTCCGCTTAACTAACGTAACGCTATATGTACGGAGGCACTTCGTACTTTATAAATAGTTTTTTTCTTTTTTTCTTCGTATAATAATACAATACTTTACCTAAATTCTAAAAACGTTTAACACTATAACGATTTGTTACACCTTTAAAAACAAACTTTTACGGTAGTTAAATTTCGCCTCGTTTCGGATATATCATTATATTACCTTAGGTCCGTCGTTAATACGTTATTACCTTATTATATTTTCCTTAAATATTTTAATATTAAAAGGTATTACGGATATTAATATCCTACCGCTTAAATAAGTTTAAAATAATAGTATAACGTTATTATTATAACTTATTAATTTTTAAGAATTTTTTTAAAATTTTCTTTATTTAATTATTACTAAGGTATAACTTATATATAATTTTACGCCGTTAAGAAAATTTCTCGAGCTTAACGAATAATCTTAAAAAATCTTATACGAAGTATTTATTATTTTAAAAAAAGTTTATCGATATTTCGAAAATAAGTAATTTTTTTTGCGACGACGTATTATTAATGCAAATTTATCGCTATAAAACGTGTAATAGTTAATATACGAAATTTACGAATTTCGAAATTATTTAACTATAACATAACAGTTAATAACTGAAAAAAACCACTAAAAAAAGTTTAATAACTACAAAACGATTATTATAATAAATTACAGCTTTTTATACCATATTAATAATATTTACAAACATTTTAACAGAATTAAACCTTAATAATTATGTATAATAAATTATATACGTCTTATAAATTATTACTATTTAACCGCTTTATACTTTATTTTATTAGTAACCCAATTTATTATTAATATAACGAAAGATTAATATATACGTAAGTTGAAATTCCCGATATATAAAAAGAGATATTAAAAATAAGATAATTAGATAAAAGGAATATACTGATTAACGTTATTTAATACGCCTTAAATTTGTTATAAACCGAAACGCGTACCTATTATCAACGGACCGTATTATATATGCCGTTTAACGCTATTAAAAACAGATTTATTCTTACGTATATAAAAAAGTAAAGAAAATATTAAGGGAATTTAAAATATGAAAGCGTAATCGTATAATTAGCGCGATGGTAACAATATAATATTATTCTTTAATTAAGTCTTTTATTACTATTAACGTATTAATATAAATCTATAAAAGTTTTTAAACTTTAAAATAAAATTTAACTACTTTAGCCGATTTTATTACTAATCTTATCCGGTTAATTAATTAAAGTTGGTAATTACCTGTTTTACACGTTATTACTTTATAATAAAAAAACTAATAAAATATTATAAAAAGTTTTCGTACTGTAAATATAACGCTTTAACTCTAAAAATGATAAAACTTAAATATAATTATTTAGAGATTTATTTAATAATATAGCAAACCGAATTTTCTGTAAGTTTATAATAATAAAAATCTTATTTAACGTACTAATACCGTAGAGTTAGCTTAATATATTTACGGCTTTAAACCCGGAATTTATATAATTAAATAGCGAATAAACTTTAAAAAAACAGCCCTTACAATTTATTAAGCGAAAAACAAGTGAATAATGCTAATGTAAAATAAGTATTTATATATATAATAAAAAAGGGGGATATTATTATTTTATATACCTGAACAGATAGTTATAACTTAATTATATTACTAACGTATTATATTATAATAACGAAATAATAATATTATAAAATAAGGAAAAGAATTAACCTTTACTATAAGTTGCATTTAAAAACGCTTATCGAATTATGAAAACATTAATAAAGTTGATTTATATATCCGTTTTATAAATTTTAATATAGTTTTTTTTTTCATTTTAAATTTTTTAACGGTAGTAATATAGTACCGGCGCAGTATAAATAAATTACGGTTACTTACTTATAATATTAGTTAATAATAATTTTATGTATAAAAATAACCTTTTTTCTTATTTTATTATTGAACCCCGTTAACTTTAATTAACAAATATTATAATTACGAACTGTATTAACTTTATATATACGATATAAGTTTATATAAATTTTATTATAAAAAAATTATATTATATCGATAATTTTCAAGTAGTCCTAATATTATTTATAAGTTATTTTAGTTTCGTAAAAATAACTTTAATATTAATTAAATAACTAAAATTATACATATCGAGTATAAAATATTATCGGAATCTTTTATATTATCTTTTTTTACAAATTCCTTTCTTAACTCCATATAACTACCTTTTACTTATCACGCGAATAACGTTTCGATAAAAATATAATCATTTCGCGAAATTAATTATTTAACGTTTTTAAAAAAAAAATCTTAATCGAGTTTATACCCTTAATTAGGTTGATACTTTTTACGAACGTTTTAAAGAAAACTACGGTGATATAAATTTAATAACTTTCTGTTAATAAAATGATATCGTTAGTATTTAATACAATCTTTTGTAATATTTTTATTTAAAATAATACCTTTAACCTTATTATTATCTTATTACGGTTACGAACCTTTAACGATTAAATCGTAAAACCGATTTAATTACGTCGCGTTATTAAAAAGAACATATAAAAATACTTAAATAATAAACTAATTACGATAATAACTAAGATTTTAAAGAAATTATTACCGGGATATTACGACCTTACGCGGGCGTTTATTTTTCGTAACGCTGATAAATTACTACTATATTAACCTTATACATATAAAATCGAATTATTTCCGGGCTAAACGTTATTATGTAACCGCCCGGAAGCCGTATTACTGTAAAAATTACTAACTATACCAAAATATTTAAATAACTATATAAAAAAATTCCCCTCTTTAATATTTTTTTTGTAATTACATTTATTTTATTTACAAAAAAAAACGGCAAAAGGAATCCGTCTTTATACAAATTACTGCGATCTTAATAAGGTAACGGTAAAAAACCGTGACCTTATTTTTTTTAAAAAACTTTAAACGTTTTTTATTTAACGCGGCTATTTACGAAACTCGATATTGTTATAACGTTTAACCGTTTACGTATTACCCCGAAAATTAAATAAAAAATAATTTTTATAATCCGATTTAATTTATTTAAATACTTTATCACAGATTTCGAGGTAATAAACGCCCCGAATTCCTTTTAATATTACATTAACTATATCTTATTTAACCTTTTAAATAAATACGTTATAACTTACTTTAATAACGTTATACTTTACAATAAAAACAAAAAATACATAAAAATTATATACGCGAAATTATACGTTAACTTACTAACGTAAGCTTAATAATAAATATCTATAAATATAAAGCTTATATAATAAAAATATATTACTTAAATTTAATTATTTTTACCAACGGTATCGCTATTATTTTTAATAAAGTAAAAATTATTTACTAATAAAAAAACCTAGAATATTACTAAAATTATAACCCTTTTTCGGTTTCGCGAACTATTACTAATACTTTATAAAAAATCTCTTTTCGATTATAAAACCCTTAATTATTTTAATAAATAAAACGAAATAATACGGCTTTTTAACCGACAACGCCGTGGGAACGTCTCGGCGTTTTAAAAAAAAATACTTTTACTATGACTTTAATTTTATTATATTATAACTCTCGACGTAAAAACAGGTTTAAAAATTAATACTTGCTATTAAATACCGGGGGAAATACTTTTTTAAATTAATATGTAAAGTATTTTACGATTTATCGCTTTTTTTTAAGTAAATATAACTTAATAAAATGGACTCCCGAACTTTATATTAAAAGGTTATTAATTATTTTTAAATTTTTTTAAAAAAGCGTTTAAAACTATAAAAAAATAAAAAGTTTATATAAGTTATTACTAATTATAAAAACCTTTAATATTTCGATATTATACAACTACTAAATTAACGTTAAATCCGTTAATATAAATATTTTAAATATCTCCGATTTTAAATAGTTTATAAAAAAAATGTGACGGTTCCGGGCGGCATTTTTACGTTAACCTAGCGTTTAACCGGCGTACCGTTACGATATTACTAATAATAAAGTAACGTACCGTTTTATAATATATGCCATAAATATTAACAAACCGATAAACGCATATATTAATAACGTATATAAGTTATTACTCTTAATTAATAATATTTTAACGGCGTTAATAAATTTAAGTTATAAACAGTTTAAATAAACATTTGTAAAAAGGTTAAAACCGAAAGAACTAATTAGAAAACGATATAAAAACGTATTTAAATTAAAGATAAATTATTTATACCTAATAACGGAACTTTAAAACTTTAAATATTATGCTGTAATTATAACATAACACCTACAAAGTACTTAAACCGTTTTAAAATATATAATTTATTACGGCGAAATTATTATTAACTGCGTTTATCTCGGAAAGTAATTACGTTCGTATAAAACTATTATTTTTATAGTTATATTAAAATATTTAAAATTTCGCTAACTAATTTTTTCGATTTTTTACCCGATCCGTTTCGCCTATAAAAAGATATATTCGCAAATTACATTTTTTTTTTCCCTCTTTACGAAAGATTAAAACCTACGTATAAATACGTTGTTATAATAATTAATAAACTTATAAGAATGCGCTACCTCGCTACTATTATAAATACATCGGCATTTATTTTAATTAACGTTTTCCTTTTTAATATATACAGTTTATACGGCAATTTAATTACGGTTATATTAAACCGTAATACGTAATGTACTTTAACATTTTTAAGAAAATTTAATTACCACGTTAACATTACATCTTACGTTTTAACCGCGTATTATTTGCAAACTGACGGCCAAACGGAAATCGTTAACGTAATAATAAAATAATACTTATGGAATTATTATTTGTTTTATTAAAACAATTAAGTACATTATTTTTTTTCTCTTATTTATATATAATAATTATATATCCGAAATTATTAACGTTTCGCCGTTTATCGCTAATTATAACTTTTATCTTACTATAAGTACGGAATTTTAACGCCCGGTTATAATCTCTAAAACGCTTATATAATAAAAAAGATATATTAAAATAGTAAATTAAAAAAATCGATTAGAATGTATTTTAAAAAAGTTAAAACGTTAATAATAAAAACGCAAAACTAGTATACCGAAGAGGTTAACCGATACCGTACTAACGCTAGCACGTTTGCAAAAAAAAAAAAAAAAAAAAAAAAAAAAAATATATATATATATATAAAAATTATAAAAATTAATACGAAATATATATAATTAAGTAAACTTAATAACAAATTTAATAATAATTAAATAAGCCTTTTCGTTATTACGAAATTATAGCCTTATACCATAATTGTAAAACTACCGGCCTAATACGAAATATTTTTAATTTTTTATATTTCCTTAATTTAATGTTATTAGTAAAGTTTTTTAACATAAAACGTAATAAACGGGAAATAGAATATATGTATAAAAAACGTTATAGTTACGAACGAAAATAATTCGAAAAAAACCGAATAATATTATGGAAAACCCAGAATTTTAAAAATTCTAGATATAATTTTTAATATATAATTAAATAACCGTACTCGTACTAACTTATTTAAAGGTTTTTTTACCAATTTTTAAAGGTACAACTTAAATATAACTAAATTTCATAAAAATAATTCTAGTAAATTTAAGCCATTTAACTAGTTCTAGGTATTACTAAAATATTAACGAAAAATAGCGAAAAATATACGGAAAAGTTTTTTAGTAAACTAACGCGGCGGCGGTATTACGATAATAACTATATTATATTAAAACTAAAATAAAATAAAATACAAAATTTACTAATGTCATAAAATACCGACTTATAAAAACCAGCGCCCGAATAATAACGCGTTAATAAAATGATAACGTAATAATAAAAAGACTAATTTTAAAGAGGAATACAGCGTTACAATAATAACGTAATAATTAAAAATTGTTAAAATGTAAAAAAAACGTCGTTATATCGACATCCGCTTAATTAAAACTTAAAAGCCCAAAAATAATGTCGTATATCTTTTAACAGAAAACGTGTTTAATTAATGTTTATAACTAATAACTTTTATCCCTGGTAACTAGGTAATATTCGGTCGCTTTTTTTTAAGTAACGATTTAAACGTTATTTTATTATCGTAAAATTAATATTACGTTATTATAAAATATACGTTTCGGTATAATTACAGCATTACTCGTACAACGGGGATTATAAACTTATTTTAACGTCCGTCGAATAGCGACTTACGCGGGATAATTAATTTTGCTTTTTTTTAACGCCCGTTATACCGAAAGCGGTACGATAAATTTTTTCGAACGTTTTGAAGTTAGTATGAAATTATAATACCGCCTCGTAAAATTCCTAACAGAAATCGTTAAAATACGCGTACGTTTTATCGCCGTCGTTATTAAGAATAAGCTCGCCTTTATTATCGCGGTTAACGTCGAAATACTAATTTACTTTAAACAAAAAGCGTTTAAAGTTAAAAAATCGCTTTAAACACCTTAGGTTAATTACGCGTTATAATAATAATAAAATAATAATATTACGTAAAC
Source organism: Monosporascus sp. GIB2 (assembly GCA_004155935.1). Classification (NCBI taxonomy): domain Eukaryota; kingdom Fungi; phylum Ascomycota; class Sordariomycetes; order Xylariales; genus Monosporascus; species Monosporascus sp. GIB2. The sequence goes on along the minus strand of QJNV01000411.1, from coordinate 43,371 downwards.
GTAATAATAATACCGTAACGTATAAAACTTACTAATTAATAAATTTTTCGGCATATAATATACAACTATATTTACTAGTTGCAATAAAGGCGAATTAATAACATAACGGCGACATTTCACTAATATTAAATTTATAATCAAAACTAACGTTTTTAAAATAAATTATATAAAAACCGTTTAACGTAAGTAAACGTTAGTAAATAGTATAAAGTTAAAAAAGTTATTTCGGTAACAAAAAAGTAAAATAAAACGGGGAATAAGAAAACGGCGAAAAAATAACAAAAAAGTATTAAAAAAAGGCGCGACGGTATAAAAACATTAATAATATGGCGGCGTTAAAAGAAAGAAAAATTAAAAATTAAAAGGGAACCTAATATTGATATTGCGAAAATGGTAAAGGCGGGGACGCGGTAAAATCCAATTAAGCTAACGTTATCCCGTACGACGATATCACTATTTCCGTACCGGAACTAGTATTATACATTGTTTTTTACGATAACCTCGTTACCCCGCTATTACCGTGGCCCTATTTCGGCTATATCTCGTATACGCCTTATTATTATAACGGCGTATTATAAATACCTAATGTGCTACTAGTTAAAGTTCGAAATCGGAAAAAGGTATTTATATTTTTTTCTTTTATTTAAGTAGTTAAAAATAACTACCTTCGAAAAAAAAAATTATTTTTTTAGTACTAATAATACGGTTCCACTTAATTAATGCAACGTTATATATATAGAGATATTTCGTACCTTTTAAATAATTTTTTTTAGTATAATAATACGATATTTCACTTAAACCTTAAAGACGTTTAGCGCCGTAATAATAATGCCGTATTTTACGATAGTAACCCGAATAAGTTCGAATTATTTACGAAATGTTTTTAAATTTTCGTATAACATCTTTTAATAATCGATTTTCCGATTTAAACGCGCTTTAAAATTCTTTTTTACCGTTTAATAAAAATAAATACCTAGTTAATCTTAACGCGTTTCGTAACGCGTTACGTATGTAATAATTTCGCTATATTTTTAATATGCTAATACCGGATAGGAAACGTTCGCGTATTTAAATCGAAAGTATGGTCAATAATTAATTTTTTTTTAACCGGCGTTAATTTCTTCAAAAAAGGAAAATATCGGCTCGGGCGCATATATCGTTAAATCGCGCTCTTAAGATAATATATAAAACTTTAAAAAAAATTAAACTGTTTATGTTGGGCCCAACAAGCTAGAGGCTTGGACAGACGGTCGGGATAAGACTCAGGATGTTTTGACCGCAGGGTCACGTGATGCAAGCGGTCGAACAGGAGCTGTTCGGTCGAACGGGGGTTGTTCGACCAACGTGCCAGCGTTAGTATATATGCTCGTTGGATTCTATAGTTAGATAGCGACAGCTTGCAATACAACTTCGTTACCCAAGACACCCTTGGTATTACGAGACGTGACTAAGTTACTCTTGTTACTCAATTGCACAGTTTCCCACGATACACCTGCCAACGTAAACCCGTACGTTAGGTTTAATCGTTGGTTAACTAGCCTAGCGGTTACATTTTATAACTAAATTTCGGGTTTCGTTTTTTAACTTAGATAGTTGACTTTACTTTCGCGTTTTTTATAAGGCGTTTCGTAATATTGGTATTAAGTAGTAAATAATTAAATATAAATAGTTAAAATGTTTTTAAAAAAATGTACCGCTTATTTATATATACCGCTTACTTATATAGTACGTTATAAGCTTAATAATAATAAATATTAAATACGTATAAAACTAAATTAAAATTTAAAGCTATTTTACTTATAAATAAAAACATTTATTACGTTTAATTAAAACTATACGCTTAATTATATAATCCTGAAATAATTTCGAGCGCAACTCGGAAAACAGCGACAAAATATAAAATTCGTTTACTTAAGTATAAAAGGTCTTATAATTACACATATAATATTAAGAACAAATATATATCTTAAATTTTATTAAATATTACATACTAGATAAACTTTTTAAAAAGTATATAATCTCTTATTATAACGTATAGCAATTCGAAAGTTAAAATTTAATATTCGCCATAAATGGTAGCTAAGTGTAACGGCTAGGCTAATTAACCAAATATTAAACTTAAGTCGACGGGTTTATGTTAGCAAAGTACTATAAGAAATTAAGTAATAAAACAACTTAATCAGGTCTCGTAATACCAAGGGTGTCTTGGGTAACGAAGTTATATTACAAGCTGTCGTTATTTAATTTATAAAAATAAGTAACGTATATATATAATTATACTAACTTCAGATAAATTTATTAAATCCTTATAAATTTATAGTTATAATTTTAAATAAAGTTATTAAATCTTTATAAATCTATAGTTATAACTTTAGATAGATTTATTAAATCCCCATAAATCTATTTTACGTAATTTGACCCATTTGGGTCCTGTTTTACGATCTCGCCAAAAAACCGTTTTCCGGGGTCCGACTAATTATGTCATAATACGATTCCCCTTTTTCCAAATTTTCGCCTCGAAAATTATTTAATAAATCCCTTTTTTTCGCAATGTCGGATCGTATGACTAATCGTAAACCTTGTAATAGTCTTAACCAGAAGGAAAACGTTACTTCCCTTACTTCCTATATTATTAAATTTGGTTTTGAAATTATGCTGTATCCTCCTTATTTCGAAAAAGGACTTAAATACGTTATAATCGAAAAACTTAAACACTACGAGCAATATATCCTTTATTACAACCGTCGTTGTAATAAATTAGTAATCCCTCTTACCTCTTTGAAAAATATTAGTCGTATAAAAAATCGTTTAAATTGCGAAAAATAAGCTACATAAAAGCGTTTTTTGCAATTACGCGACAATATACTGTGAGTAGATACGGTGGATTTGTTGTTAGAAACAAAGGGCTTTGATTTGTGGCCCTAGGATTGCAGGAACAAAGCAGGAAGCAGCTATATGTGGCTGCTCTCCCCCCCAGTTGCAGATGAGTAGGCAACCAGGAATCAAGACACCTAGCCCACAAATCAAGTGCAACACATCTGCCGACATATACAACTTAAAACATCCGAAATCTTTAAACAGATTTCTCGTTTCGTCCGTAATAAAAAACAATAAATCTTTTTTCATAAAAAGGGAGTTAAATTAATTCGTCAAAAAATAAAAATTTTAAACAAATTAAAGAACCGTAAATAGAAAAAAAAAGAAAATCGTTTAATGGCCGAACTTAAAACCGCTATTTTTTAGGGTTTACCTACTAATAATTCCGCTAGGTATCCTTCCATTAGTATTTTGGATTGGGATGTTATTTTTGATTTTTCCGTTAATAAAACTTCTTTAGCAATTATTAGGCATTTATAAAATTTTTAGCAAGTTCTCAGGCGTTTTTAATATTTGAATAATTTTTTCACTTAACCAGATACTAGGTAAGTCCATCAACTTTTCGTATTCCTAGGATTTTTTCTACCTCATACACTAGCTTTTTTTTTTTACTTCCACATCATTTTATTAAGTGTATCTTTTAATAATGTCTACTGCTAATTCAAACAGAGATATGTAAAAAACAGGATGGAGTTTAACCCTAAGTAGAAATTCTAACTAATAATTATTTTTTGAGATTTTTTTGCTAACTTTATATAGTCTAATATATTTAAAATCGAGTTTTTAGTTTGAGCGTTTTATCTGAATATTTTTAATAATTAGGTAAACCATCTCCCCTTTTACAAAAATTAATCCTTTTAACCGCTTTTTGTTATAATGTTTTTTTATTTAATTTCGTACGAATTCGAGTTCTATTTTTACTACCTAATATAATTATGTAAGTTATTCTATTATAAGGATTATTTTAATACTAAATAGGCCTTTTTTTAATACTTCCTTATAAACTTTTAAAATATATCTAAAGTTGGCCGTAAATAAAGTAATTTTAATACTTTTGTAATAACTGGTATTATACGCTATTTAAACTACTAGTAACTTTTCAACCCAGTTATTTTATTTATAATTAATGTAATATCGTAAATATATCTCGAATGTTTAGTTTTATCATCGATTTGTCTATCTGTTTAAAATCGGAATACACTAAATAACTTATGGTTTAAGCCGATTTATATTATCAAACCCTATCAAAACTTAAAAATAAACGTCGTACCTCTATCTAAAATAATTTCATATAATAATCCATATATACTAAAATATTTCTAAAAAAGGTATATACCATTTATTCAATATTCGTATCCTTATTATATAATAAACAATAAAAAGACTTGGTAAACCTGTTAACTATTACGAAAATACTATTATAATATATACCTATAACTGGATCTTTTAATAAAAAGGTTTGGTAATAAAATTTATTATAATAAAATTTTATAGTCGTTCTGCGACCGGTAATAGTTGTAATTTTCCGTAAGGTTTATATCGTCGTACTTTCGCCTTACCGCAAGTATTACACTAGCGTAAAACTTTTTGTACTATATTTTTTATTTTAGGAAAATACTATATTCGTTAAAAGCGTTTTAAGGTTTTACAAATCCCTAAGTATTTATATAATTAATTTTAGTATATGTTTCGTATTATATTTTTTTAATATTTTTTGGGATTTATATCTTATTTATCTTTTCATTTTCTGGTAGGATATTATTATATATTTTAATTTTTTAATAAATGTTTAAAAATAATACTTATATTACTGCGACTTGTCGTAGTTATAACTATCCCTCGGTGGTAATGTCGAAAACTACGTAACTAACCTTAATTATTTTTTCTTCAAAATCCGGTCATCTACTAAATACGTCAGCTCTCCCGTTTTCGGAACCTTTTTTATGGATAATAATAAAATCATACTCCGTTAATTTTTTTATATAACGAAGTTATCGTACTATAAATTCTCTAACCGTAATAAATCGGGTAAGATTTTTATAATTCGTATAAACCTTAACCTAATATTATTTACTTTTAAAAAAGTATTTAAACTTACGAAATGGTTTAATAATAGCCAAAAACTCTTTATCAAAAATAACGTAATTCGTATCCTTATAATTTATACGAAAAAAAAAGTGATAAAATGCAATACACCTTAACCATCTCATTATCCGATCATTGCGTTTAAAATATAATTTAACGCGTCGGTCTTTAATTATACTAAGCGACTAGGATGGTACATAATTAATATTAATTAATTGGTGATTACTTCCTTAATTTGTTAAAAAATTTCTTCCGTTTATAGCATTTATTAAAACTTTTTTTCTTTTCGAATAAATTTGTTCAAGAGTATTGCTATTTAATTAAAGTTTTTAATAAACTTTTAATAATAATTAGTAAATCTAAAAAAGGCTTATACTTTTTTAATTATAATAAACGTTACCCAATTTCGTACTATAGTAATTTTCTTAAAGTTTATCTTAATATGTCTAAAAATAATAATATAACTTTAATATTTAACTTTTTGTATATAGAATTGGCTTTTTTCCGCATTAACTAGCAAGTTAGCGTTTTATAATAATTGTAATACCTTATAAACGTATTCTTTTTATAATTCCTAAATTTCCAAAAAAATTAAAATGTCGTCGAGATAACATATTACGAAAATATTAAGGTATTCTTTAAGAACATACTTAACTATACGTTAAAAAGTAACGGGCGCGTTAGTAAATCCCATAAGGATAACGAGATATTCGTAAAAACTATATTTAATTCGAAACGTTATTTTCTATTTATGGCCTTTTTTAATTCGAATTAGGTTATACCTATCTTTAAGATTAAAAGTAATAAACTATTAACCTTTATAAAAGCAATCCTTTATTTTACTAATTAAAGGTAATAATATTTGATCTTTAACATTAATACTATTAAGCTGTCGATAATTTCTAATTAAGCGTAATTTACCCTTTTTTTTAAGGATAAAAATTATAAGATAACTAATTAGTAATTTAAATAATCGAATTAATCCTTTTTTAAGTCGATCTTTTAAGTATTCTCTAAATACGTAAAGTTCCGTTTCGTTAAGGTTATAAATAAGGTAAAATTTAATAAAAGCTCCTTTTTTTACGATAATTTTATAATCCCATTCGTTATATTTTAATAATTTCGTTTCGAGCTCCTTCCGAAATAAGCGTTTATACTTATAATATTATGGCAATACGTTACTTAATTTTTTCAACTTTTAAAGCTGTTATTATAATTCGTTATTTAATTATTATAATTTTACTTTAATAATAGCAATAATACGTCGTAATCGTTTATAATACCCATTTTCTTTTTTATATCGTATTCCTATAAGTAATAAAGTTTTTATCGTATCTTTATATCGGCATTCGTCGTTATTTTCGATCGAATATTAAAATTTTTATTATTTTTCTTAGTAATTATCGCTAAGTTATAAAAAGAACTTTATCTAACCAATTATTTAATTAATTAAGGGGTTATATTAACGTAATTATATTTTTCCTAAAATTATATCATAATTCCCTAACGGTACGATATCGAAATTAATTATCATATATTTTCTTAAGGTAAAAATGTTAAAGTAATTAATTTCGCGGGTAACTTTTCCGTTATCGTAAAAAAATAATTAACTTTCAGCGGTATTAATAATATAAAGATTTTTTTTATATCTTTAGAGTAACCTAAGTCGGTTAATTACTTTAAAGTATAATATAATTACCTCCCAAAACTCCGTTATTTATGATAACGGTATATTAATATGTCCCAATCCGTATTTTTAAAATAATAGAGTTATTGTTATCCCTTATTATTACTAAAACCTTTCTAAAAAGTATTTATTAATTCTTTTAATTTTCGCCGTTTTGCGGTTTTTCTATAGACGGCCTTTACCTTTTGGGTTTTATTTTTATCTTTATAATCGATCGATTTCTTTTCGTAATTATTATATATATCGCCATTATAATTCTATATCTTTTTAAAGTTGTCCAATTTGTTATCTGAATTATTATAAATGGTTACGTTATCGTTATACTTAAATCTTTAATTCTTTAAAATAAATATTTTATATTTCGAATAATTCCTTACTAACATATTTTATTATAATATTTTTGAAAGTAAAATATTATTTTATATTATCTTTAAGTACTTATTATTTGCTAAGGTCGGTAATATGTACCATTTACATTTGAAATTCGGTAATTACTTATTAACAATACTTGGTAATTATCCTTTAAATTAACTTTTTTTCCATTTAGTAATTATACCATTCGAAATAATAAAAAAGGTCTTTTCGTAAATATTATTTTCCCGAAGGCCAGCTATATAGTATTATTTTTTAATCGATATCCTTTTAAAAACTAATAGTATGTAAATAACGATACCATTATTCGTTTTGCTTATTTCGATTAATTTAATTAAAAAAATTAAATCCTTTTTTAATTATTCGTATAATTTGTTAGTATATAAATCGTTTTCATATTTCGTAATCTAGGTACTGTTGTCGTCGAATGAAAAGCATATTTTCGTCTATATTTGTTAAGGGTGCCGGGATAAACATTTTCCGTTTATTTTTAATAATCTTATAATTATTTTTTTTATTTAAAATAATCGTTATTAATTTTTCTTTTATTATGTTTATAAAATTAATTATATAGGTTTTAATTACTGTAATTATTCGAGGTATTATCGTACTCCGGCTTGTAAAAGTTTTTTGGTTTCTTTTTGTCCCTGTTATATTTCTTAATTAAAAAAAGGTTTTAAAAAACTTTTTCCCTTTCGTATTATCGCAAAAGTTTTCCTTTCGCGTCGTTTGATAATTATCTATTAAGTACTAGAATCTACGGTTTTTTTTATCGGGATTTTTTAAGTAATCGATATTGTGGTACTTTATGACCAATTTTTCCACAATTCCAGCATTTAATTTGCCGGTTATTCTACTGCTAAATAGTCTTAATTTTTATAGGTCCCGGTTTTGTTTTATACGAGGTATTTCTTTTTCTAGGAGTACTAATGTTTATTAAATGTCGTAATGTTTTATTATTCCAAATGCTTATTCCCGGGGCAATACGTCCTTATCGTCCTTATCGTCGTTTAAATTATCGGTTGTTAATTTTGATAACTTTTCCGATATATTCGTTAAGGGTAAATATACGTTCCACTTGAATTATTTCGTTTTTAACGTTATCTTTAAATCATTTATAAAAGATATTATTTAATATATCTTCTTTCTTATCCTCCCATCCGGTTTTGGTAACCAAGGTTTTAAAATTAATAACGTATTTAAACGTTGGTTCTTTTTATTTAAAATCGAGAATTTTCTAGGTAAAAAATTTTTTTTTATTTAAATTACCGAAGTTAAAACGGAATTTATTCTCGAAGTTAATATACAAAGAGAAAATTTTATTAATAAGATTTTTTTTATTATTTTCCACATTTTTTAAGAAATTTCGTGTAATAAGTTCGAATTAATCGATTACGTTTTTAGTAAAATCAGCTTCGACCACAAAAACTAATTTGGAGATATCGTTAAAATTTAGGAAACGTAGGTAAATACGGGTTTAAATAAGGAACGTTTAAGGGTTTCCCGTACCGTTATAAGGTTCCGGGTTTTTAGGTTTTATTCGAGCGATCATAATTGGTGCTATTAAAGCTATTTCGGCCTGCTCGTTAAGTCGTTAATTTTCTCTTTCGAACTTCTTAATACGAGCTTAAAGCTATTGGGAAATAAGTTCCGAATTGCTAGTCGATATTTCGATAATGTTAAATATTGCTTAAAATTTAACAGTATTATTAAACGAAAGCTTGTAACGTATAACGGCTAAGCTAATTAATCAACTATTAAACTTAAGTCGACGGGTTTATATTAGCAAAATATTATAAGAAATTAAGCAATAAAGCAACTTAATTACGTTTCGTAATATTAAAAATGTTTTAGGTAACGAAGTTATATTACAAATTATCGCTATCTAACTTGTAAAAATAAATAACGTATATATATAACTATACTAGCGTCAGATAGATTTATTAAATCCTTATAAATTTATAGTTATAATTTTAAATAGATTTATTAAATCCCCATAAATCCATTTCACTTAACTTGACCCACTTGGGTTCTGTTTTACGGTTTCGCCAAGAGACCGTCTTCCGAGGTCCGACCAGTTATGTCATAACACTAAGCTATAAGTGGCTAAAAGTCGTAAATAGGTGCAATTCATTACAAAACTAAGCTTTAAATAACTAGAAGCTTTTGTTAACTTGCCGGCAATTTCGAGGGCTAATACGGTAGCTAACAAGCTAGGCGCCGTGTTATCCGTAATAAGACCGCCTTTTTCGACCTACCAGGTGTTGGTCTACACGGACCACCTCCTGGGTTCTCCGGGATTTTTTTCGAAAACTTCCAAAGGGTAACTGGTGCGGTTAGTCTTTAAGTTATCGATAACGCCGATCAGCCTGTAGTCCGGCGGATTCTGAGAGCTCTGAATGGTGCTCGCAAAGAGGTGGTCCGTGTAGACCCACACCCGTTAGGTCGAAAAAGGCGGTAGTCCTCTAATTAATAATCATCGCCCTCTCGGCACAGGCGGACGTGCTTATACGTGCTTATCAATCATCGTTTCTAATGCGATACCCCTCATGAACCGACGACCTACAGAAGCTGGCCGAATGTCTTGATAATTTATATAATGGTGAATGCATTCGACGGTAACATGCCTAGTCCACAATTCAATACACCACAGGCGCTGGAACATTTAGGCACGATTCAAGCATATAAGTAAGAGATACGATAGCTATGGCACCAGCACCGATCATACTCATCCTAGGCTCGGGCGCCAACATCGGCGCCGCCATCGCCAGCCGCTTCGATAAGCTCGGGTACCAGGTGGCCCTCGTCTCGCGGCAGGGGAGCGACGGCAATGCCCCGACGAGGACGCCCGAGGGCTACCTCAAGATCAAGGCGGACCTCGCGGACGCCGAGGCGTACGCGGGCATCTACTCGAGGGTCCGGGAGGCCCTCGGTGGCGTGCCCAGCGTTGTGGTCTTCAACGCCGCGTCCGTGACCCCGGCCGCCGAGCCGGGCAACATGTTCTCGGCGCCCCTCGACGGTTTTCAGAGGGACTTCGACCTCTCGGTCAAGGGCGCGTTCGTCGCCGCGCGCGAGGCGTACCGGCTGTGGAGCAGCGAGAGCGACAGCGAGGCGAACAACGGCGGCACTAAGAGGCAGTTCATCATGACGGGCAACAAGCTCGCCAGGTCCATCCTGCCCTCCCCGGACTTCGCGACGCTGGGTATCGCCAAGAGCGCGAGCGCGTACTGGATAGGCCTCGCGGATAAGCTGTACAGGGAGAAGGGATTCAGGTGCGTGCGGTCCAGAGCCGGGGCTGTTGTCTCATGAGCCCGAACGGGGGACAGAGAGACAGGGGGCGCTTGGTAACTTACTCCATCTGAATTCATTAGGTTCTTGGTCGCGGATCAGAGACTCGCTGATGGTAGCCCTACGGGGCGTACTCCGGACGCGGAGGCGCATGCCGAGTTGTTCTCTCGCATTACGCGGGACCCGGAGCCGTGGCCTTTTTACATTACTTTCGTGGACGGAACTAAATACGAGAAGTTCGAGAACGGGAGCTGGGAAGAATAAATGTACGGATTGTGAGGAAGTAAAGATATGCATACTATATCCCCAGGTATTGAATCTGAATAGTGCCGAAAAAAACTGAGGCACCCACACTATGGCCGGACACTTATCAGTTCTGATACCGGGAGACATCCGATGTATATATTCCACTGGGATGAAACTGATGCCGCCATGCCAATACAATCTATTTTCTGGTGTGCATCATCACGCCTCTCCTTGGTCGCCTTGCCTCGAAACCTGTCCCCTATAGACTCCCCTCATTCTCAAGCATGGAAAAAAAAAAAAAAAAAAAAAAAAAAAAAAACCAGCTCCTCAAGTCGGGTGGAAGAGTGATAGGACGAGCCATATAGTCTCTGGAGCCTACGGGGATATCAATCGGCTAGTATGACGAAGCCGATCCCAGCAAGGCGCTGGCAATGCAGAGAGGCCCATATTTTAGGGCGATGGCTGTAACGTTCGTATAGGCAGAATTCGGAGATGGATCTTAACCGGGTTGAACGCACTCACTAGGAAGGAATACGGGAAGGATTTTGCTGTTGAAAAGCTCTATTGGTAGCTTTACTGGATGTATTGTGGGTTACTAGAAACCATGTTGATGTTGAGCGTAACTCAGTCTCAGTATGCCAACATGGGACGTATGACTAAAAAGAGGGGAAAGGGGTGAGCGCTGTAAAATGGATGAGGGACGTCGTAGTGATGACTTAAGGTCATACACTGAGGTAGCATATAGAATTAAGAAAAGATTGAACTTGACTCGATGTATGGACTGGTTGTACAATTGCCATATATCTCCTTTGGCCAGGCTGGTCCGAATAGCTTGGTGGTCTCGATTGAGGCAGGTCTGGCGTGCCTTGACCATGACTCCCTTTGAATATCTTAATGTATTTTCGTAAGGCGGGAGTTTGCCCGAGATCCGAGGTTGAGGAGATGAATACGCTTTTGAACGTTGGTGAAAAGTGCATATCGAGAAGTTAAAGTGAAGATGATATTCTAATATTTAAAATATTCCAAAGGAAAGTTAAAGGACTGTTAAACGATAAGAATTGTTTTATTCGCTAGTTGACAGCTGGCAGGGATACGTTAGCACCCTATATACGGAAGATTCTTTCTGATCGGAATATATATGTTCCGGGCCTAGATTATCTTAAAGTGTAGTGCGTGTTTTAAAGCACTTGCAGCTAGTCACTGAAGATAACAACAATTAATGTCCTTTATATTAAATAATTAAGATATTATTCATTTAATTTGAGTATATATTAATTAATTCGCTGCTGTTAAGACGATATAAGCAATATATTAATTGCAATTATCGATATATATTAATAATAATAATAATAATAACGACCGTATTATTAACCTTCTCTGTTATTTATAAGAGATTTAAAGATTAAGATCGTTTTCAAGGCGAATATTAATTTAGAGAATATATGTTTAATATTTGAGATTTTATAGATTTTGATTAATATTTTCTATAATTTGTTAAAGTTATAAAACTCGATATAACCTTTTACTAAAAGAGACGAATCTGTTATACAATACAAAATAATACTTTAGGCGGGTTTTTATTTATAATAACATTTTCCTAAGAAATTACCAACGAAATTAATTATATTAATTACTTAACGAATATTATTAAGATAACTACTAAAGGTAACGTACTACATAAGCGAGCTAGCTATAAAAGCGAACTCGCTAACCTTTTAAACCTTTTTATTAACTTTGTATATATAAGAATATTTTACCATAATTAATATAGAACGTTTTATAAAACAAGTTAAAATACATTTAACCGTTTAGATCAAAAAACATAACCCGAAATTTAGTTATATAAAGCTTAGTTTAATACATACTACGTTTAAATCCAGCTTAAAAACTCGATATAATAGTATAATTGTACGATGCGACATTATACTTAATTCGTAAAACCTTACGTTGACCGAAAAGAAATCGATGTTAAAGATATAACGAATTTATTACTTATTCAGCGCGTCGTAAAACGTAGTAGGATTAATTAAATATTTAACTTTATTAAATTAAAAAATAAATTATTTAAAGATATTATGTAAAGTTTTAAAGATAGTTCGTAAATGGTTTAAGTTTATTCGGGTTATAATTACAAAATACGGTATTATAAAGATTATTTTAAATTTCGACGAGATTAGATTTTAAATATAGCTTTTTATAACAGCCGGCATAGTGTTACGACCTGACAGGAGGAAAGGCCCCGGAAACGGTCTAGTGGGACCGAAACAGGACCTAAGTGGGTCGAATCAAGTGATCAGTGCTTAACGCTGCTTAACTGATCACCATCGGTATCAACTGAGCACGATTAATCGTTGCTTAGTAACTGTTAACTGAGCAAAGATGAGCTAGTAGTAAAAAATAAGAATATATATATTCGTTAAATCTTATAGTTCGATAGCGATAGCTTACAATATAACTTCGTTACTTAAAATACCCTTGGTATTACGAAACGTAACTAAGTTACCTTTATTACTTATTGCTTAAATTTTTATAATATTTTACTTATATAAACTCGTATGTTTAAGTTAATTAATTAGTTAATTAACCTAACCGTTATACGTTGCAAGCTTTTATTTAATAATATCGTCAAACTTTAAATAATATTTAATATTATCATAATATCGACTAATAATTCAAAAACTGTTTTTTAGCAACTTTAGGTATGCATTCGAACCTTAAAGAAAAAATTTTAATAATTTACTAATTAAATAATAAAAACCACCTTAATAACTTTTATCGTTAAAATAAAGCCTAAAAAACCGAAAACTTACAGTGGTAAGAGGAACCTATAAATTTTCCTTATTTAAATACGCGTTTATTTACGCTTTGTAAATATTAATAACGTTTCGAATCGAATTTTTGCTGTAACCGCTTACCTTACTGGAAATGCAGTAAATTAGTTTAAACCTATCATAAAAGATTACCTAAAAAAAATCGAAGCAAATCGGGAAAGCTTCATTAATAACATTTTTTTAACGTATGTTAACTTCGAGAACAAATTCCGCTTTAATTGTGACAACTCCGATAAAAAAACGATTTGCGGCCCAAAAGATCCTCGACTTAAAAAAAAAACCTTACGTTTAAACATGCTATTACTTTTAAAACCTTAACCGTTAAAGCCGGATAAAAGAATAAACAAAAAACCTTTAATTAATATATTTTTCAAAGGATTTAAAGATAACGTTTAAAATAAAATAGTTGAATCGAACAACTCATTACCTTATAGAAATATATTACGAAAATTATTAAAATCGATAACCGATAATTTAAATAATGTTAAAAACGATAAGGACGATATACTTTAAAAATTAGCACCCGGAATAATAACACGCCTAAATTTCAGCAAACATTAATATATTTAAAAAACATAACACTTTGTACGCAATAAAACCAGAACCTAAGAAAATTAAAACTATTTTATAAAATTTACGACGTATTTAATGTTAAAATTACAGCAAAATAGGTCACAAAGCACCCCAACGTAGGTCACTTAAAAAACTACGACAAAAGAACTATAAACTCTAATACTTACAAAATAATCGTTAAATAATTTAAGAGAAAAAACCTTCGCTATAATACGACGAAGAAGGAACTCATTAGGACTCTTTAACGAAAAAATATTATAAAGATAAGAAAAAACTAAAAAACTATTTCAAAAAATCATACGAACATAATAAAAACCGCAAAAGTTTTTACGCCAAAAAATTAAAAGTTATAAAAAATAAAAGGATTCCCTAAAAAGATAACTACTATTTAAAAAAATAAAAAATTATTAACGATAATTAGTATAAATACTTAAAAAGTAATTATCAAACTATTAAGAATAAACAAAGGTTATAGCGCTAAAAAAAGTCAACTAATACAATTAACTTAACGCTTTTTATTATAACAAGCTCCGGTATCTACTTTATAAAAAAAATAATACATCGCTCAATGTGTATTACGTATATAAAACTAAAAATTCGATTTTACTAAACAATAAAACACAGATCCCAAAAATTAACGCTGGTAAAATTATTTATGTCAAAAAATAAGCAGAAAAAAAGTCGATAAAATCGCAACAATTTAAACTTAGCCTAAAGGATAAAAATATCTATAAGAAAATCCTTTCTGCTTTTATTATACCTGCAAATATTGATTATAAAAAAAGCAGCCTAAAAAGAATTTAATAGGGTTATACGATAATTAATCGCAAACCTATATTTTTAATTAGTTATAGTTATAAATCTTTAAAAAAAACTTTTTAACAAACTTCGTATAATATATAAAAGACTTATAAGAAAAAAAATAAGAATACGCCATTATGGGACTTATTACAAGTAATAAAACAAAAACCCATATACTGGAAAAGAAAAACTCAAAAATAAAGTGAAAGCTTTACATTGTTAAAGGAAAATATTCGATTACTCCAAATCTAAAACCAATATCGCAATGCAGAAATAAAAAACTAAACGGATCAATAATAAATCAACACTAAGCAACTTTAACAAAATAACGAAAAGATAAAAAAGCAAATTAATAAACTGCGGAATAAAACAAAATAATAATAGTAGCATATTAAGCAGTTACGAAATGAAATTAACAGGTTATATACGCAAATACGACAATTTAAACAAAGTCTAAAAAAAGAAAACCACCTATAAAAAAGCCGCAGGATAGCAAGACCTAATAGAAACGACGAAAGCTCCCAAAAAAAGCTTTAGCAGTAATAGGAAATAATAACGACCTTATTATTTAAAAAGTATAAATTAGGACATAGTAGTACACCGTTATGGCAAATAACGGAGCTTTAAAAGGTAACTATATCACACTCGAAATAATTAACCGATTTAAATTACTACAAAAATATAAAAAAAACCTTAATATTACAAATACCGCCGAAAGTTAACTATGCCTTTATAACAATAAAAAAGTTACGCGCGAAATTATTTACCTCGATATTTATGTTCTAAAAAAAGCATAACAATTAAATTTAATATTATATGGTTAGAAAATTACGATATAAATTTAGGAAAAATATGGTTACGCCAATATAACCCCTTAATCGATTAAGATACTAGCCAGGTAAAGGTTTTTTTTACAGCTTAACGACAAATGGAAAAAAGAATTACGGTAAAAATTTTAACACTCGATCGGAAATAATAACGAATACTGGTATAAGGATACGACAAAAACCTTATTACCTATAGGAATACGAGATAAACAGAAACGGGCATTATAAACGAATACGACGCATTATTATTACCATCAAAGCAAAATTATAACAATTAAATAACAATTTATAATAACAGCCTAATAAATTAAAAAAAATTAATTAATATATTATCACAATATTATAAATACGAACGCCTATTTCGTAAAAAACTTAAAACGAAACTATTAAAACATACCGAATAAAATTATAAAATTGTCCTAAAAAAACATTAATTAAGTTTTACCCTATTTACAACCTTAACGAAACAAAACTATATCTACTTAAAAAATATCTAAAAATCGACTTCAAAAATAAATTTAATTATTAAAATTACTAACTAATTATCTTATATTCTTCGTACTTAAAAAAAATAAGAAGTTATAATTAATTGTCAACTACCGACAGCTTAATAATATTATTATTAAAAATTAAATGCTATTAGCTTTAATTAATAAAATAAAAAATCGCTTCTACGAAGTATAATAATCTACCGCTTTCGATTTTAAAAACGGGTATAACCTAATTCGAATCAAAAAAGGCCACGAATAAAAAACAACGTTTCGAACTAAATATGGCCTTTATAAGTACTTCGTCACCCTGATAAAACTCACTAACATACCCGCCATTTTTAAACGTATAGTTAATTACATCCTTAAAAAATACCTGGACATTTTCGTAATATATTATCTTAACAACATCTTTATCTTTTTAAAAACTAAACAATAATACGAAAAATATATTCACGAGATATTACAACTACTTTAAAACGTTAACTTACTAATTAACGAGGAAAAAAGTTAATTCCATATATAAAAAGTTAAATATTTCTGTTACATTATTAGTTTCGGATATATCAAAATAAACCTTTTTTAAATTCGCTAACTACTATCGAAAATTTATTAAAAACTTTAGCCGGATAATAATACCATTAAATAAACTTACTCGAAAAGGGAAAAAGTTCTAATAAATGTCGAAAACGGAAAAAACCTTACAATAAATTAAAAAAGTTATCACTAATTAACTAATATTAATTATGTATAAGTTAAGTCGTCGAGTAAAGCTAAAAACCGATACCTTAAATTATACTTTAAGCGTAATAATCGGATAACGAAATAATTAAGGAATATTACATTTTGTTACTTTTTTATTATAAGTTATAAAGATTTAAACTACGTTATACTATCTCGAATAAAAAGTTTATAGTTATTATTAAAACGTTTCGAAAGTTTAAATATTTCCTTAAAAGTAACTAACATTAGGTTAAAATTTATATAAATCATAACAATTTTACCCGATTTATTACGACTAAAGAATTTATAATACGATAGCTTCGTTACGCGGAAAAACTAATAAAGTACGATTTCGTTATTATTTACCGGAAAGGCGCAGAAAACGGAAAAACCGACGCCTGTAATAAACAACTAAATCTTAAAGAAAAAACGGTTAAAGTTAGTTATATAGTTTTCGACATTATTATAAAAGAATAACTAGGCTGACGATAAATTGTAATAATATAAATAACATTTTTAAATATATATTAAAAAATCAAGATGTATAACGAAAAGACCTAATACGAAATATACATTAATACTAATTATTCAGATATTTAAGGATCTATAAAACCTTAAAACGTTTCTAGCGTACCTATTATTTCCCTAAAATAAGGAATAGAGTACGGAAAGTTTTACGTTAATACGACGATACAAACCGTATGAAAAACTATAACCGTTACCAGTCGTAAAGCGATTATAAAATTCCATCATGATAAATTTTATCACCAAACTTGTTTTATTAAAAAACCCAGTTACGAGTATATATTACGATAATATCTTCATAATCGTTAATCGATTTATAAAATTTTCTTATTTTCTATTTTATAATAAGAATATTAAAGCCAAGTAAATAACATATATTTTCTTTAAAACCATTTCTAAAGTGTACGGATTTCTATACAAAATCATTTTAAATAAAGGCAAAGCGTTTATTTCTAAGTTTTAGCAAAACTTGATAATATAAGTTGGCTTAAATCATAAATTATTTAATAGTTTTTAACCCTAAATAGATAAATAAATAAAACGGCAAAATTAAACATTAAAAACATATTTACGATATTATATTAATTACAAATAAAATAATCGAGTTAAACAATTACTAATAGTTTAAATAATTTATAATACCAGTTATTACAAAAATATTAAAATAACCCCGTTTACAACTAAGGTTAAGTTTACCCCAAAAGTTTATAAAAAAGTATTAAAAAAAGACCTACTTAACGTTATAACTATCCTTATAATAAAATAACTTAAATAACTGTAATAAAAAATAAAAACAAAGCTTAAATTCGTATGTAATTAAATAAAAAAGTTTTGTAACTAAACACACTTCAAAAAATTAATTTTTTCAAAAGGGGAAATAATTTACCTAACTACCAAAAATGTCCAGATAAAACACCTAAGTTAAAAGCTTAACTTCAAGTATATCGGCCTTTACAAAATTATCAAAAAGATTTTAAAAAAATACTAATTAAAATTACCACCTTAAATTAAGTTCTACTCGATTTTTCATATATCTTTACTCGAGTTAGTAACAAACGTTATCAAAATACACATTAAATAAAATAACGTAACAGTAAAAAATGAACAAATATATAAAATAAAAAAATTTTGAACATACAAAAAATGAACGGATTTACCCAATATCTAATTAAGTAGAAAAATTACCTAAACTTCGAAAACACTTAAGAACTCGCAAAAAATCTTATAAACGCTTAACGCCTATTAAAAAACTTTTACTAACAACGTTCGAACCATCAAGGTTAAAGTTCTAATTAACATTTTTAATAAACTAATCGGTATTTTCAATATCTAACCAATTAACCGAACCAACAAACGGCACCAACGTAGCTATAAAAACCTCCGCGTCGGCTTATTCCCGCCGCTTTTATTTTTTAATTCCTCAAACGATTATAACTTACGTTATACCATTTTAACCCTTTTCGAACAAAAAAACGCTTTTTGCTTTCGAAAACGTATTAAACGCGCGATAACTTCGTTTATCTTTCGCTAATAACGCTATTACAACTCCAGGAAACGCTCTTTAACAAATACCTCCTTTTGCTTTAAATATTAATTTTTAACGCGAATATTTTCTAACGAAAAAAAAGGGACATTATTTCCGTCATAAGGATAATCTCGCCTAACATATACCTTATATTTAATACGTTCTCCATTATTTCACACTTTTAACTTTTAAAAAAACATATAAAACATAACATAATTTCGAAGCTAAATTCGTTAAAAATAAAAATAAAAGGTTGCAACGACAAAAAATTAAAAAGAAAACCCTAACGACAAATTTTAACAATACGATGCGATATATTAAAATCAAAAAAAGGTATCTACCGAAAAAAAAGAAAATCTTAAGAGTAAGATTTACGGAAAAGGGAAATCGTATTATAACCTAATAAAAAAACCCCCGGAAACGGTTTAATAAAACCGAAACAAAACCTAAATACATCGAATTACGTAAATAATATTTAACACTATTTAACTAATTACTATCAATATTAACTAAACACGATTAGTCGTTACTTAATAATTATCAGCTAAATAAACATAAGCCAGAAATAAGAAATAAGGATATATATATTCGTTAAATCTTATAGTTCGATAACGATAACTTATAATATAACTTCGTTACCCTTATTACTTATTACTTAGACTCTTACAATACTCTGCTAATATAAACCTGTACGTTTAGGTTTACTAGTTGGTTAATTAGCCTAGCCGTTACATATAGTTATTGTTAATGTAAAAAAAGGTAAAAGAATTCATATAAGCTTATTAACGAAATCGAGAATTATTTGTAATAATATAAGTTATTAACTATTAAGGTTAGGCCTTACCAGTATTTATTATTCTTATCAAACAAAAACCACTTTTTTTATTAGTTTGCTAATAACTTATTTCTACTTAATTAAAAGCTTATTATAAGCGAAAACGATTAAACAATAAATAAATTAGGTTTAAAATAAATTAAAAAATTCGATAAGTATATTAAAACGCATATTAAAGATTTAAAAGGTTTTTTTGTTCGTAACGGTTACGAAAGTTATTATTCGATCGAATTCGAAAATTATTACAAACTTAAAGATATTATTTTATTTTATATATTTACTTAGTTTGTTTAATTTATTATAACTTTTCGACCTATTTCATTGTTCCGCGTTAAGACGTACTTATTAAGTATATATTGAAAGTTTTATATAACTTGATATTATTAAAGAAATTTTATCACCGAACTTTATAACACTTTAAAGTTATTATAATAACCGCCAATATTAAGTTTGAATTCGTAAAGGTAACATTTGTTTTATTTTATTTTAAGGACGTTTTTTCCGAATTTAAAATTTAATCATGTTTATATCGACCGTCTTTTATTTTACCTCTATTAACTCGGTTATTTCTTCACTTACAAAAAATTGTAAAAATATTATTAACGTGCTTTAATATGGACGATGTTTATAAAAAAGTTTTATAAATTATTAAGTTAGCTCGCCGATAGAAATAGTTAAATCGGTTAATTTTTTAATAAATAAAGATTTAATACCATTATACGAAAAGAAATTTTTAGGAAAAAAACGAATCTTTTTTTACAAAGCGAATTTTATTCTTGGCATACGTAGCAAAATTAAAAATATAGATCTTTAAAAAGGAGGCACATTTATAGTAAGAAAGGTAAAAGCTTTTATAGTTAAAAAAGTCCTAGTAATAAATAATCGTCGTTAAGAAAGGTTAAAAGTAATCGTCGTAAAAAGATTTAAATAGAAAACAGAACTATGATAAATACGATAAGCCTGTACATAATGCGCGCATTTATAAGGCAATTATAAAAACATTTAACGACGAAAAGCCCGATTAGATTAAAATAATTTACTATGTTATAATCAGTATATATAATTTTGCTATCGCAGGTTGTCAAAAATAAGCCAGCTCGCTTATTCAGCCAGCTGGCTTATATAGTACGTTAAATAAGCTTATAATTAAACCTTTACGATATATATTTATAAAAGTCGAAAATATAATACCTTTTATAAAAGTATTAACACTTTAGCGATATATACTTTAAAGTTAGTATTTTTAGTAATTAAAAAGATAAATCTATTTTTATAAAAGGACTTAAAGAATTAATATGTTAGCTTCGCCGAATTTAATAAGATATATAATAGTAAGCTTTTAATTAATATTTAATAAGAATATCGAGAACTGTTAAAACAAGTTTCAAAATTTATTAAAAATTAAAACTAATAAATTATAAAATATTAAAAGACTATGGCGTATAAATAACGATATAACCTTTCGAAAACTAAAACGACAATTATCTAAGTTAATAAACTATATACAATATTAGTTCTTATTATGAGGATTTTAACGATTACTTTTTAAATAGTTATTCAGGCCGAGATTAATAATGACACGATTAAGCATTAAGAAATAAACCTTATCTTGTTAAATTATTAAATTATAACGAATTTTTGTCAGTTATTAAGTAATGTTAAGATAAGTGACTTAGCGTTTTACCAGATCCTAGCAAACTCTTTTAACTAAAACGAACCTAATTAGAAATATTATAAGAACATTACCATTTAACTGCGAGAAAAAACTTTAAGCCGTAAGCCGAAATAAGGTAATTATAGAAGTTTTTGAAAAGCTAAAAAAATAGTAATGAAAAGCTAAAGCGTTAAAAGTTTAAGATATAAAGAATTTAATATAAAATATATTTATAATTATATAAAAGTTAACTTAATAATATTACCTATCTTTTATTAAAATTTAAATTAAGCTAATTTCTAAGAAGGTAATTTCGGTTATAGTTTAAAATAAAACTATTACCGATTAATCCTTAAAGAAAAGGATTAATCGTTTATTAAAAATGGAAGAGAAATTAATTTCTTAAGAGATAAATTAATTTTTAAAAAGAATAAAACCAGTGTTAGCGTATTTTTCAATTTTTGATTAACGTATTATAATAAATGTTACGTTTTACTTCTTAGAAAGTTTGGTTATATTAAACTTGAGGTGTATTATATATATTTTTATTTTAATTAGCAAAGTTTTAAAATATAAGACAACGATTTAAAGTAATAATATGTACGTAAGGAAGACTTTCGTCCCTATTAAAGGATATAAAGAAATAAATATATTATTTTAAAGATTGAAAGGTTTTAAATCCTTGCGTTTATTCGACTTGGCTTATTATAAGAATTTCGTATGTAACTTGATATCTTCTTAACATATTCGAAAACAGAGATATTGGTAGAATTATCGAAAAATTAATAATTATATTCGAAATAAGTATAAATAGGTGATTATTATATTAATAGATAAGTTTAGTTAATTAGTTATCAAGAATATTAGGATAATATTTACTTATACACCTTTAATTTTTTATAAACAAAATGTTAACTTACATATAATAAGATTATTACAAATCGGTAATAGTACGATTTAGTATTTAAGAATAGGATATATAAGGCTTAAAGTTATTATTTAATTATAATTTAATATAAGAAAAGTGCGCTTAAAAGGTTTTATAATAATCGAATATTAAGTATGTGGTAAGGCGAAAGCTAAAAGGTAAACATGCCGTAAGCCGAAAACGAGAGTTCTTCGATTAAGATAACGAAATATTATCGATCTTACTATTTTCGAAAAAGTCCTTAAAAGATATAAATACGTTTTGTTTACTATTAATATATACTTAGATTCTATGTAGGATAGTTAGCTTAGGAATCGGCAATAATATATATATAATTATAATATTTTGATAGTGTTTAAGAAATTTAAAAAATGAGATAAAACTTTCTAATAGGGGTTTAAATAGGATAACGAAACTTTTACAAATTACCAGTTTCGAGATATATTCTAATCGGCTTTTTTCAGTATTAGATTTACGCTTTTAATACCGTATATATAGGCTTAGAACGGGGGTGTAAAACTTTTAAATGATATAATTAAAGAGGAAATAATTATAATATAAAATAGCGTTAAGTTATTTTTATTTGTAATCGGATAAACTTTTAAACCGGTATTATTTTTATATAATTATATCTTTAAATACGTAATTTTTAATAAAACGCATACGAAGTTTATTATAATTATCTAGTATATAAATATAGCGTTATAATATTTAATCGAAAATTTTAATAAACTCACTTATAAGTTTATAGCTATATAGTTTATATTTCAATAACCACCGTTTTAAATAAAAATAAAAAACTGTAAAAGTTAAAGAGTAAAGTGTAAATTAGTTATTTTTTACATTATCAATTTACGAACATTTACGAGATTTATAAACTTTAAAATTTATAAATTTTATTCTCTTTTAAGAAGACGTAACCGTATAGATAAAAGGTGATAAAATATTAACTAGGTGCCTTACTTCCTAGGCTTTATTATTTATCCAATTTATAGCTACTTTTATTTTCGTCGATTTTTATTAGTATTCTAAAGCGTCGTTCTTATTCGGAACAACAGAGCAAACTATCGCCTGTATTTTTCTAACTTATAACGTTTTAAATTTTAAATATAGATATCTGTTAAATTTTTATTATTTTTCCTTTTTAATTTCATTAATAGCTTTTGTATAATCATTATAATACACGGTATAAATATTTATACAAATCGATGACCGTTATATTTGCATATGATATGGTATTCGAAATTTAGTAATTAAAGACGATAATTATAAGAGATATTTATTATTAATTCGATATTTTTATAAGATTAAATTTTTTTTAAACGCGACGGTTTGTTAAAATTTATTAATACAGTTTGCTAATCTTCTTTACGAGATTTATAACATATTAAGCTATGATAATATTAGTAATTTAAGAATAGTAAAACACTTAAATCGTAAGATTAACTAAAGTTTATATTTAAAATTTGATTTTAAGGTTAAACTTTAATATTTACTAGTAAGGGTTAACCTTAAGAATTACTTTTAAAATTTAATAATAAAATTTTCTATAACGTACTATAAAAGCGAATCGGACACTTTTTCAAATTTTGTAACATCAAATTTAAATTCTTTAATTATAACATATTAAATTAATTTAAATTAAGCGGATTCTTCATCGCTAAACGACTTTATATCCTTTTCATAAGTATGCGCATTATGTTTATACTTACCGTAAACGCCAAATTTCTGTTCCTTTATTTAAACTATTTTACGACGATTAGTTTTGGCTATTTTTAACTATAATTATTTATTAATACTTTCGTTCGTAGTTATAAAAGTTTATACTTTTTTAATTATAAAACCTTTTTTTTAAATGTTTATTTTTAGTTATTTAAAATTTATTAAGAAGATGGTTCCTTTTACGTAATAAGTTTTATCTTCTTTAAAGAAAAAGGTTCTCGTATAATAATATTAAGTAATATTTTATGGAAAAATTATCCGATTTAATTATTTTTATCAGCGAATTAGCTTAATAATTTTTTATTTTCCTTTGTAAATAACGTTTCGTTAAATTCTTTCGGTAATACTTTTAAAGCTTTTCGCATTGAAAAAAATAATAAAGTTAATAAAGGTAAGTAAAACGACGGTCGGTATCAGTATAATTAGAACCTTTATCTCTGTAAAAATACGGTTAAAATCGAATAAAATATATTCTATTTTTATAAATCTGAATTGAATATTATCGGTCGTTATAGTAACATTAACCGCCTGGCAAAAACCGGCGATAAAATCTTCCTTGGTACTATGGGTAACCTAACGTCGTATAAAACCCTATATATATAATAAAGAAGCGTGGTTTAAGACGGAAAAATAAGATATGTCGAAAGGTTAAAATCGAAAAAAAAAATTAAGTTACTATATAAGAAATTATAATATCGTTAATTTGATAATAAATTCTACTTCGATCGAATAATAACTTTTATAACAGTTAAGAATATAATACGCTTCGAGTTTTTAATACGTGTTCGAATATATTTATTAAAAGTTTAACCCATTTTAAACTTTATTAATTTATGATTTAATCTTACAAATTTAATAACCTTTAGTTATATAAATTAACTTAAAATTTCTTATTAATTCTATTTAAATTTCTATACTTTTTAGAATTAATAATAGCTATACTGGTTGTTTTAAAAAGCTTTATTATAACTTTAATTCGTCGAAACTATAAATATCGTTTATTACGATAATATATTTTCCGATTTTAACTTGAGTAAGCTTAAACTATTTACGAAATACTTTTTATTTTTCGTATGAAACTTTTAATACTTTATTTTTGGATTTAAACTTTTTTAAATTTTTATTATTATCGAATAAAGTTAAATACTTAGTTAACCTCGACGCGTTCTACGACGCGTTACATAAGTACCAAATTTGCTATAATTTCAATATGTTAACGCTGGATAAAAAGCGCTTACCTATTTACGTCAAAAGTTTATTCGATAATTAATTTTTTTCGATCAGCGTTAAATTTCGCGAACTTGCAATAATATCGGCTTGGAAGAATTTACCGTTATATCGGTTCTATAAAATTGATAAGGTGACCTTATATATAAAATCAAACGTTTAAAGTTAACTTTTAAATCTCTTTTTCTTACCAGAATAACTAGGTTTATCCTTGTTTGTTTTATAAGTCGTTTTATAACGTTAATATATATATATAAAAAATAAAAGATACGTAATTAACATAGGGGGAGAAGTGTCCGACTTATTTAAATATCCGAATCGCTTATATAGTACGTTATAAAAGATAACGTTATTTATATTATATTATATAATTATACCGATTTATTTAATAAATATAAAGTTTATAAAATTTAAATTATAGTAGCAATCACGTATTAAAATGTAAGACTTCACGGAATTTAAGTATATAATTCAGCTTTAATTATTAAAACTTTAAATTAATTATCGTATTTTATATTATTTAGTATAATATCTATCATACTACTATATTATTTAATAATCTTTATATATTTAGCTTAAGTTGGAAATTATAGTTTAAAGGTAGTAATATTCTATATATACTTTCTTAAAATATATAATGTAGTTCAAGAAAATTTAAGTATAATAATCTTTAAAGCGATCGAGGGATAACTTCTTAACGGCGCTATTTATATTTAAATTAATTATTCGTATAATATTTCCCCCTAGTTAAAATAAAGTAATCGAATTACAGCGAACTATTACGTTAGGGCCATTTTTATAAACTTATTTTTTTTAAATAAAACGCCGCTTAATTATGTGAAATTAATTACATTTTAACTAAACGTTGAAAAATTAAAAATAAACGTTTCTTTTTAAAAAAGAGATATTAATTATATAAGAAAAGGGAAACTTTTTTAGCTAAAAAAAAAGGGGGATGGTAGAAAAATTCAACTTATAACGGTTGAAAGTAATTGTTATAAAAGGGTTATAACGAAAGAACGAAAGTGTAGCATTTATAATAAACCTAAATATAATTCGCGTATTTGTGATAAAGCTATAAATACGTTTAAAGAAAAAGAATCCGATTAATTTAAATTAATTTATTGCGTTGTAGTTATTTTATTTAAGTTTATTGTCGCGAAGTGCTAAAAACTATCTAGAGTGCTTATGCATCTAGAGTGCTTATATGGTACGTTATATTTCTTATGTTAATATATTTTAGTTTAAAAATTTTAAAAAAAATTATCTTATAAGTTATAAGTAATCGTTAGCCGTTAATACCTTTTTACGTTTATTCCAAAGGTGCTATCGTTGACCTTAAAAAATTCGAATATTTAAAAACGCCTTTTTATTTAGCATTTCGGATTCTTTTTTTCTAATTTAGTAATTACTCTGTTCGCTAATAAATAATACCCCGTTTTTTAACCGTTCTTACTGTTAAACTTAATAGAACTTCTATTGTTTATACCTTTTAAGTTGTTTAAGATAATAATGCATTCGTAATAACTAAATAAAAAACCGAATAAAATTAATTCTTATTATAATTCTATTCGGTATTCGATAATTTTAAGAAAAGATTTTAATATAACGGATCGGTAAACCCTTACAACGCATTTAATTCGAACGAAATAAAAATCAATTATTAATATAAATAAAATAACGGAAAATTTACAAACTTTAATAACTCGACAATTATTCTTAAGAATAACGTTCTAACTAAAGACCTAAGTAAAAAATACCGCTTAAGTAAACGACGATGCCGCTTAATTAGAAAAGGAATTCGATAACCTTATAAAAAATCTAAATAATTAGCCGATTATTAAAAAAAAACCGATAAAATAATAATAATAGGTGAAATTGGAGCTAAAATTAACAAGGTCGTTTTATTCCTTACGAAAAAGTTAGTACTTACGATTACTAATATATTCGCCTTTAAAAAGTACGGCGGCTTTAATAATTTGGATAGGTTAAACGATAAAGATAACGACCTTTCCAATAGCTAAACCCCTTATAACTTTATCAACGATAACGTAAAAAGTGTTAAAAATGCTCGTAATAATAAAATCGTTCCTAGCAATAAATCTATAAGTTAAGCGGCCGAAAGAATAATTAATAACCATGAAATAATTGTTAAACTCTATCATAATAAAAGAATATTCTTATTAAAAAGTTAATGCCAGCAGAAAAAAAGTTAACCATTTATTAAAAACTTAAAAAAAAGGTTTTCGCTTACTAATACCGGTTTTTCGTTTAAAAAGGTGAAAAAGTCATCGATTTAATCGTTTCTCGTTTATAATAACGAGTACGATAAAAAAATAACGACGAAAAAAAAACGACTAGCCCGGTTATTTAATATACTAAAGTTAATGAAACGTACAGGAAAAATATCCGCCTTTTTAGCGAAGTAAATAAAAAAATTAACATTTTTTTAATAAACTTTTACACAATTCTTTTTACCGGATACTTTTATTTAAAATTTATTTAAAACGCCGTAAAACGCGTTTATACGGTTTATAAGTATAAAGAGGTATATAACGACATATTACTGTTTAAAACGGTTATGTTAATTACGAAATTTTATAACCGAAAAAGGTATATTAATAATAGCCTTAAAAAATATATCGCGGAAATAAATTACTTAAACTTATATCAAATTAAGTTTATTATAGCAACTGGAATTACCGTTATACCTAATAATACCAGTAATTTTAGCAGCAGTATAGTCGCGTTACAAAAAGATATTCGTAAAATTAACGAACGTTTTAATAAACAGATTATTATTAATACCGTTAAAGCTATGTTTATTTATATAAACATAATTTTTAAAGTTATTAAAAACAAGATTAACGGTATAATCGCTTACAAAATTTAAAAAAACCGTTATAACGATTTATGTCAAAATTACTATTATTATTAAAGAGATAAAAAAAAAGGTCCTACGTAAATTAGATATATTTAAGAATATTATTAAAAATACCTAGAGGTAAAACGATTACGAATATGGGTCCTTTATTAAAAGTAGTAAAATGTTCGTTTTAATTTATATACACTTAATAAAGCATCCTGTGTTAATAGTTAAAAACGCGAAAAAGATTACGTTAAATTTTACGAATAAGTAATAGGTGTTAAGGTTAATTTTAAAATAGTTAAAATTACCTAACTTAATCGTAATACCGTACGTTATACGGTTATCTTTTTAACTAATAGCGGTATTTACTAAGGATTATATAATTATAAATAAAGTAACTTATTTTTTAACTATAAGTAACTATATAATTCTTTTAAGTTTTATATACAAGGAGATTAAAATAATTAACTTTTTATACAGTTATACATACCTTATAATTAGTTGCTTATAACTAGTAAATTTTTGCCTATACTTTTAGGTTATTCTTTGTAATCATCTCGATAACTATTACATCTTCCTTATAACCCTTAACAGCCGCGAGGCTATAAAAAGCTAAATATATATCTATTAAAAGAATTATATCATAAAACCGAAAGGGCTTATTTATAAAGCTATAAAAAAATTGGAAAAGTCGTTAATTAGTTTTTTTATTAAAGAGAAATTGGTCTTAATATGTATATAAATATACGTTTACAAATTTAATAACTATAACTAGCTTTAAAAGTATTTAAATTTTTTCTTATACAAAGCAATTAATAGTTTAAAAACGTTTATAATAATATATACGTATTGATAGTTGTAAAAAGGTTGGTTCGAGCTTGAATCGCTATTACGGCTAAGTTCGATCTAGGGTGTATAAAGTATAATGTTATAAACGTTTTTGTAAATACTAATTTACCTTATAAAATGTACATAAAAACGCCTTTTTATAATCGTAACGTAGTAAAACCTTTGTAATAAGAAATGCCTTTATATAAAATAAATAAGTTATCTTTATTATATAGAAAGATTTTATTAAAACATTTAAAGAATTAAACCTTAACTTTATTTATTATAAATTTATATTACTTTATTCGCTAAAAGGTGCTTATTATTTCTTTATAAGCCCGATTGTTATAATATATAATGGAAGAAATTGAGGCTTAATTAATTAATAAATTTAATAAATACAGGAACGGTATACCTTTATAAGAGGTAAAGATATAAAATAATTTCTCGGTATCGATATAATTATAAATAAATTTATAGGAAAATCTGATTATCCTAATTTAATTTATAAATAAACTAACTAATTTAAATTTTTAAAAAATCTAAATAACTATCTAAATACGTAAATAATAAGAGTTTAACTAATTCCGAACTTTAATTTAACTTATTTAAGGATTATTAATAAATATTAAAAGAAATAGGTCTTATTATTTACGTAATAATTAATACG
Source organism: Monosporascus sp. GIB2 (assembly GCA_004155935.1). Classification (NCBI taxonomy): domain Eukaryota; kingdom Fungi; phylum Ascomycota; class Sordariomycetes; order Xylariales; genus Monosporascus; species Monosporascus sp. GIB2. Next base: position 13,790 of record QJNV01000411.1, on the reverse strand, counting down.
CGACCCGATATATCCTTTGTAATATTCTGACTTACTCGATTGAACGTATACTATGAAATTACTAATTAAGTTATATTATACCTAATTGAAATTAAAGCGTTAGTCATGCAATTCGAAGATATACATTCGTTAAATACTTAAAACGACGCCTTTTTCGCGAATTATATAATGAATTAAAAAAACTCCGAATCTTATACTTTAAAACTCTTTAAAAAAGCAATAAGATAGTAGCTAAATAAATAAAACATAATAGTTACTTTTATAACCGCAACGGAATTATTATTTTTAACGTAAGTTGTAAAAAAAGTCTTATTTAAATTTCGACTAATTATAAAATTGAAAAGTATCTTAATTAAAAACGGTTAAATATATGATATAATAATTAATAATTATATAACTTATTAACACTACTATCGCTCTATTAATAATAAAGTTACAGCACGTAACTATATACAACAAGTAATTCTGAAAAGCTGCAAAAAGAATTTAAATAAAATAAACTATATGCTTATAGGCGATATAGTAGCTAACGGACTAACTAAAACCTTATTACGCGAAGCTTTTAAGCATTTTTAAAAATATTAAAATTAATAAATATTATGGAAATCCTTAATAAACGGAGGAACGCTTTACGGATAATTTCAAAAAAGGAATTAATCGATTAAAAGAATATCATCGTTAAAGGGAAAAAAAATAAACATTTATAGCTTTAAGAATTATAATAATTAACGTCGTAAATACTTCAAAATACTAAAAGGGTGTGTAAACTAGCAGGAGGTACTCCAGCACCCTATATACGGAAAATTCCTTCTAATCGGAACATATATATTTCGGGACTAAATCACCTTAAAGTGTAATACGCGTTCTAGAGAACCTGTCTGCTAGCAGGGGTGCGTTAGCATTCTATATATAGAAGATTCCCTCTGATCGGAACATTTATGTTCTAGGACTAGATTATCTAAAGTGCAGTACGCGTTTAAGAGTACTTATAACTAGTTACTAAATATAATAATAACTGATGCAAGATACTAATACGTTTAAGCTATATTCTCTAGGCTAAGTCAAATATACGAAAATTATTACACGATATAATCGTATAATAAATAGTATACTTAATATCTTAGAATACGGTAATTACTTAGTGGTTTTCACGATTTAAGATAAATTATATACCTTAATTCCATAAAACCTTATTATCTACTGGGGCCCCGTAAGTATGTAATTTTTCGATTAATATCGGCCTAAAAAGCTTATAAACGTAATTACTGGCAAGTTTTAACCTTAATAAACCTTATACCCGTTAATTTTACAGCTTAACATAATTACATAATATAACTTAAAAGACGTAAAATTTTATACGGTAAACCTTAAGGATAAACCTTAAATACGTACAAAAAGTTAACCTTTACGAACTTTCACCAATTTTACGATTTAAACGTTTTGCGGTTTTCGAATTACCATTACTATTACAATTTAACATACGATAAAATTCGTATATAATACCGGTAATCCGTATCGATAAAATTTTAACAAAACCGTTACGTTTAAAATCGTTAATTTCATAAAATAATAAGGTAAACGAAAAATATTAATAATTTTATCGACCTAAATAATATCTTTTAAAAAAATCATGTTTAATTATTAATTATCGGATACGATTTAATTTCTAAAAGTAATATTAGTTAATCGTTATTCGAATTCATGCCGAAAAATATAATAATTATGGAAAAACTATTAAAAAAATTAAAAAAGAAAAAAAAAGAACGGTTAACAAATATTAAATTTCAAATTTTGGAACGTTGTAAAAAATATAACCGATAATTTGCCCGGTTGGTCCGGATAGCGAAATTATTTCAGAATATCGACGCGAATCGACGTAAATAAGAGTTACGGGATAAGGCAGCCTAAAGTCACTTTAAAATAAGACGCCTGCGAAAAGGATCGGTTTAGTGAAGCCTAGGAATTAAGGTACCAATTTATTATTTTATCCAATTTTATCTATACGGTTACGTCTTTTCAAAGGAGAAATAATAACTAATATCTTTTATATTTAATAATTAAAATTTTTATTTATTTAATTTAAACATATATTAATTAATTAAATACTATTAAAACGATCTAAGCTATATAATAATTATAATTATCTAAATACGTTAATAACGAAAATGGCGATCGTACCGTTAATGTTCTCCGTTATCTATATAGGACCTAAGTATTAGGATTTTTTTAAAGGTAAATTTTAGTTTAAAATATACATTTTTTCTATTTCAGATAATATTAATTTTAATTCGTTATACCCATAACCTATTGAATTTATAAAACTCGATATAACTTTTTACTTAAAAAACGAATTTGTAATACGACGCGAATTAATATCGTACTTTTATTTATATTTATCTTTTTTTAAGAGAATTTTTAAAAAACTTAACCCGATACGATATTTAATAAATACTTTTGGAAAATAACTACCGAAAATAAAAAAGTGTATATTTAGAATATCGCGACGTAAATTTATAAAAACAGGAAATATAAAACTTTTATAAGAAAATTAACAGTTTTACGAAACAAATCTTAAAATCGGTATTTTTAGTAATTAAAGAAACGAGCTTTTTTCCAGGAAAGAACTTAAAATTTATTATGGCAGTTTGGTTAAATCCAGCAAAATATACGATAGTAAGCTTTTAATTAATATTTAACGGGAGTACAGCGAATGGTTAAAGCAAGCTTCGAAGTTAGTAAAAAGGTTAAACGATTAAATCGTAAAATGGAAAGAAATTATGATTTAAAAATTACGATATAATATTCTAGAAATAAAGAAGACAATTATATAAGTTAGTTATTTATGTACAATATCAACTTTAATACTTAAAGGTTGGATAATTACTTTTTAAATAATTAAAAAGGCTAAAATCAATAACGGCACGATTAGTTATTAGGAAATAACGGTTAACTTTTTAGATTATTAGGTTATAACAAACTTATAATATAATTAAGGTGTAAGATAAACGCAAATGTGCCCATTTTCTCGTATAAGACTGTTATTTTATTATTAGATAAATTAACGAAATACACTTTATATAATAGTAACAAAAAGAGTAAATAAATAATTTAAGCTTAATTTATAACGTATTAGACATATAAGCGAGACGTAGATATAAGCGAAACGATTTTTTAACTATTATAACTTTATATTTTTAATTACTTATTTTTAAACTATTACAATATAAACCGCTTTATAAAAGAAGTAAAAATAAACTTAATTATTTAAGCTAAAAAAAACCGAAATTTAATTATAAAAAGCTTGGTTTTATATATGAGGTTTCACTTTTTACCTTAGGATACCGTTTTAACGGTAGATATACTCGAGCCGATATTATTATAATTTTTTATTTTTATTTTTATTTTTATTTTTATTTTTATTTTTATTTTTATTTTTATTTTTATTTTTTTTTTTTTGTAGAAATTAACGCCGACCGAAAACAATCGATTATTAATCGTATTTTTAATTTAAATACGCGAATATTTTTTTGTCCGGCGTTAACATGTTGAAAGTATAGCGAATTTGTTATTTACGTACCGTATTACGGAATGCGTTAAAGTTAATTAGGTATTTAATTTTATTAACCGGCAAAAAAAATTTAATACGCGTTTAAATCGAACAATTAATTATTAAAAGATATTATGCGAAAATTTAAAAAGGTTTCGTAAATTGTTTAAATTTATTAAGGCTACTATTATAAAATACGACATTATAAAAAAGGATATTTATAATTTTAATAAAATTACATTTTTAATAAAATATTATATAATAACGGACATAATAATTATTAATACTGAAAAACGTAAAAAACTCAAATAAATTATAAAAAAATGAAAAGGGGTTATAATTATTTAAATTATTAATTTTTAAGGTTAAGTTATACTGTTATTTATTATTATAACGAGGCAAAATTATTTTAAAATTTAATTCAGTAATAATTTATGATTAATAATTGGTTTAAAATCGTAATAAATAATAATAATTAAATACTAAATGAGTTAAAATTAAAATAGATTTAATATTTCGATTAATATATTTAAATACGTACGAAAAAATCGAAACTTTTTTCTATTCTCGGTAGTTACAAAAGTTATTATTCGATAAAATTCGAATAATATTACTTTAATTACGATATTATTATATTTTATATGGCTACGTATTTTTCGTATAATTTTTAATTTTTTGATATATTTTTTTAAAAATACGTTTATTTATCGTATATTAAAAGTTTTATACGACGTTATTATATTTATATTATTAAAATAGTTTTTTTATCGGTTTTTAAGATATATTTAAAGTTATTATAACGTTCGATTATATTAAATTCAATTTCGCCGTAATTAATTTCGTTTTATTTTATTTTAATACCGTTTTTTTTACGTTCGAAATTTCTTTAATTATATATACGCCTATCGCTTTTCCGTTAACTTCCGCCGGTTTTATTTATTCCCTGTTTGTAAAAACCTTTAAAAATATTAAAAAAGTAATACGATAAAAACGTTATTTCTAAAAAGTATTAAAAGTTATTAAGGTAATTTAATTATAAAAATTATTAAATAGGTTAATTTTTTAACAAAGAATAATTCATTTTTTTATATAAAATTATTTAATTTCGCAAAACGAATAATATCTTAAGCAAACGTTAAAAAATTATAAATAATCGGTTTTTTTAAAAAAATTATACTTATTATATAAAAGGGATAAACTTTTTAATCGAAAAAGAAAGGTATAGTAAAAAATACAACTTATAACGGCTAAAAGTAATTATTATAAAAGGGTTAAAATTAAAGAAAGGAAATATAACGTTTGCGGTAAGTTTAAATATAATGCACGTATTTATAATAAAGCTATAAGTACGTTTAACGAAGAAAAATCCGATTCATTTTAATTAATACGATATGTTATTATAAAGTTATTTAAATTTGTTATTACGAAGTGTCAAAAACGTCTCGCTTGTATGTACGTCTCGCTTATATGTTTAATACGTTAACTTATTTTAAAATAAGAAAATTTAAGTAAAGTTCGAAGATATTATCCGTTTTAAAATATGTGTAATGTTTTAAACTGTTGTTTTACTATGGGAAAAGCGATACTTTTTAATTAATGATATTTTAAAAATTTGTACCTTGTAAAGAAGAAATAGAAAAAATAAGATATATATTAAATAAATAATGAAGTGTAGAGACCTTATTAAAATAACCATTATTTTATATATAACTATTTTTGTAATTTAGTTATTTAATTTTAAATATGATATATTTTATGAGGAAATGAGTTTATTTGGTTTTGTTTTTTTTTACGCCCTTACTGTAATTATTAAAAAAAAAAATATTAACGTACCTTTTATAACGTTTTACGAGATATTAGCTGACATTTTTAATTAACAGGATTTAATTAAAAAAACTAAGAATATTCATAATTAATTAACGTACTGGATAAGCTCACGGGATGGACAAACTTACGGGATGGTTTTTGGCACCTCGCAACAACTAATCTAAATAACTTAACTACAATAGGTCTAATTAATTCAAGTCGACGGTATTCTATTTCGCTAATCGTATTTATAGCTTTTTATTAAATGTACGTATTATATACGGTTTGTTACGGACGTTATATTATTATTCCTTCTTATTAACCTATATGTAATAACTACTTTAATAATTATTAACAGCATCTTTTTACTATTACCCCTTTTTACCAATCGAAAAAACGTATTTATCTTATATATTAAATCTTTTTTAAGAAAAAGTTTGTTTTCATTATATAATTATATAAATTTCGAATTATTACTCCGATAAATCCCGCGACAAATCCCGCGATGCGCTTTTTTACGCGCCTTAACAAACCTTATAACCTTATTCCGTAACCCTATACCGCGTTTTTTAATAAGTCCTATAACCTCCTATTTTGCGAATATCTTTTACGTATTAAAAACGTACAAAAAACGCTTACGTATACGGGTTGGGACTTCGGTCGGTAATCGTATTTTTGTTTATCGGCTTTAATACTTTCGAAATAAGGGTAATATTAGCCTATATACGCCGGGGGAATAATTGGTCGCATATAGGTTAACAGGAAGAAATAATAATATAGCGTTTATAACAAACCTTATATAATACGTACATTTAATAAAAAGCTGTAAATACGATTAGCGAAATAAAATACCGTCGATTTGAATTAATTAAACCTGTTATAGTTAAGTTATTGGGATTAATTATTACGAGGTGCCAAATATTATCTCTTAAGCTTATTTATTCTATAAGCTTATCCGGTACGTTATAAAAAGCAAAACCGTTATATATATAATGCGATAATTAATTAATTATACGCCTTGTTAATGCTGATATCGCCGTATTATTAACGAAATTATAATATATAAATATATATAATTATTAATTATAAAAAGTGTAGAAAAATTTTTAATTAAAATGGATTAACGTATTACATAAATAAGCGCAATACTTTTTTAGCACCTTGCAACGATTAATCCAAATAACTTAATAATAATATATTGTATTAATTTAAACTAATCGATTTTTTTCGCTAAACGTATTTACAGTTTCTTTACAAATACGCGCATTATATTAGGGCTTGCTATAAATGTTATATTTCCATTCCTATGTTTTAACTCTTTTACGATAATTATTTTTAGCCGTTATTAATTACATTTTCCTACCACCCTCTTTATTTTTGGCTAAAAAAATTATCCTTTATATATAGTAAATATCCTTTTTCTTAAAACGTTTATTTTTAGTTTTTTAGTATTTGCTTAAAATGTGGTTAATTTCGCGTAATTAAGCGGTTTTCTATTTAAAAAAATAACTTTATATTGAAGTACTAGTTAATTTTTAGTTAAAAAATTAACCGATTTAATAATTTTTATTGGCAAATAACTTTAATAATTTTTAATTTTTTTTTGTAAGTAACGTTTTTATTTTATTACTTTTTAAATATTTTAAGAGTTTTTATAAACGGGGAAATAAAACTGGTAAAAGTTAACGGGAAAACGGTTGGCGTAAATATAATTAAAATAATTTTGAAAATAAATAAAACGGTAATAAAATCGTATAAAATAAAACTAATTACGGCGAATCCGGATTTAATATTATTGGACGTTATAATAATTTTAAACCCGTTGTAAAAACCGTTGAAAAAAAGTTTTTAGCGATATAAATAAAATAACGCCGTATTAAATTTTTAATATATAATAAACAAACGGGTTTTAAAAAAATATGTTAAAAGGTTAAAGTTTATACAACAAATACGCGGGTATATAAAATATAATAATATTATAATTAGCGTAATATTTTTTAAATTTTATCGAATAATAACTTTTGTAATTATTAAGGATAAAAAACGTTTGGATTCTTTCGTACGCGTTCCAATATATTAATCGAAATATTAAACTTATTTTATATTTAATTTGTTCGTTGTTTAGTTATTATTATATATTACGATTTTTTAATTAATTATTAACCGTAAATTATTACGAAATTAAAATTTAAAATAATTTTTCCCTATTATAATAATAATTAATAATATAACTTAATTTTAAAAATTAATAACTTAAATAATTATAATTTATGTTTTATTCCTTTAATAAACTTATTTAAGTTTTTTACGTTTTTCGGTATTAGTAATTATTATATCCGTTATTATAAAAAGCCTTATTAAAAATTTAATTTCGTCGAAACTATAAATTTTTTTTGTAGTACCGTATTTTACGATAATAACTCGAATAAACCCGAATTATTTACGAAATATCTTTAAATTTTCGTATTATATTTTTAGTAATTAATTCTTTAATTTAGACGCGTTTTAAGATTTTTTTTTAATAAAGTTAATTACTTTATTAACCCCGACGCGTTACGTCACGCGTTACGCGAGTAATAAATTTATTATATTTTTAACATATTAGCGCTAAACAGGAAACGCTTACATATTTAGGTTGAGGATATGGTCGACGATCGATTTCTTTTCGGTCGGCGTCAATTTCTATAAAAGAAAAATAATATCGGTTCCGACGCGTTTACCGTTAAAACGGTATGCTAAAGTAAAAAATAACATTTTATAAATAAAACTAAGCTTTTTATAACTAAATTTCGGATTTCGTTTTTTAATCTAAATAATTAAGTTCATTCTCGCTTTTTTTATAAGGCGTTCCATAATGCTAGTATTAAGAAATAGACAATTAAAGATAGGTAATTAGAATATGTTAAAAGAGTGTTGCGCTTATATATATGTTACGCTTATATGTGTAGTACGTTATACGTTTAAAGGCGACATATTAATTAACGGATTAATTAAAACCTTATTATATAAGCTCTTTAAGTATTTTAAAAAGAAATAACCAGAACTGGTAAATATTATAAAAGGCTTTAAGTAATGGAAAAAAGTTTAACAAGTAATTTTTAAAAAGAAATTAATTAATTAAAAGGATTTAATTACCAAAAAAAGAGATAAAATGGAAAGCTGTAGCTCTAGTAGGTATAACTATTAACGCCGTAAATATTTTAAGGCGTTAAAGGGGTGTGTTAGTTAGCAGGAGTACGTTAGCACCCTATATACGAAAGATCTTCTTTAATCGGAATATATATATTCTGGGGCTAGATTACCTTAAAGTGCAGTACGTGTTCTAGAGCACCTGTAGCTAGTTATTAAAGATAATAACAACTAATGTCCCTTATATCTAACACTAGTAGCTTCTTTATATAATACCGGGAAGACGTTTTATAAATATAAACGGGTTAGGTTTCGATGACCGTAATAACAAAAATTGTAGCTTTTTCCATTATAATAATCCGGTTACCTTATATACTTTTAAAAAGGAGATATCTAGGCCTTTTTATATCGGTGTAATTTGGTAGGTTAGTTCGTTAAGGTGCCTAGATATATTAACTCGTAGATCTGGTTTTCTTTTTTAATAATATAATTTATTAAATATTATTATATAGTGGTATCTTTTAATTAGGCCGGGATTAGGTAAGTATAAAACATTCCAGTTAGTGATTAATGTAGATATAATGATGTTATAGATCGCTATCGCATAAGGCAGGTCCGCGATTAATAGGATAAGGGGTAGGCGTATTTTCGCCGTAGGGCTATACGATATCAGGCATTATTTTCGTACCGATTTTCACAGCGAGGATTAATATACGTTAACGATATTTTTTTAAAACCACTTGAAAGTCTTTGGTATTTATTGTATTTTTTTCCTAATAAATAATTTTAGTAGCAATTAATTAGTAGAGATACAATGTTAGTTTTTTTAGTTAGCTGTTCGATTTTCATTTTTGTCGTAAGATTTATATAATAGTAGTACGATTTATAGCTTTTTTATTCGAAATTTCTTTTTTTTCGCGTCCCGATCGGTTGTGGCGGCGTTATATTACCGAGAGGGAATTAAGAGGGAAGTAGAAGCGAAAGGGAGAAAATTATTTAATGCTAGATATTTTAATATGTTTTTAATGTATGAGGTATCTTTAATTTCAGTCGTTAAATAGTTGGTTTTTATTGCCGAAGTTTCGGTTGGCGATATATTGGATATGCTACTTAACATACGTTTATATTAACGATTTACGACTTTTACGGCCCCCTTTTTCTTTTTTTGTTTAAAAAAAAAAAGAAATTAGATTTTGGAAAGACTTATTATTTTCTCTATTAATTTGGATTCGTTTTTTTACCGGTACGTATTGTTTTTTTCCTGCTAGTATATATTTATACTTTATTTGTACGTACCTTTTTTGCTAGCAGAAAATTTTAACTTAATTAAATAAATACTTATTTACTTTTAATAGGTTAAAGAAAGTTACATTTATTAAACTTATCTTAATGGTATACGTCGAGAGGGAATATTAAAATGTGGGTAATAGCGCCCTACACCACTTTTATATATAGATGTATGATTCCCCCGGCTAGGGGCTGGTCACTTGGCTATGGGATCCAACGGGGATTCAACCTATCTTTGACAATAAAGACACAAAACAACTTTACAAGCAGCACTGGGATAGATGAGCATGATTTCAAGAGACTCAAGCATGTACTCGTATACAGGAGATGATCTGTAAAGTGGAACGCAGCAACATGACTTCACCGAGAAGCACAGCTTCCACGACTAGTAGGTTTTGGTCAACCGAGGGATAGGTTTGGCTCTGCTCTGACCCAGTACGATGGCATGGCATTAACATGTGCGAACTAAATGTCTTCTTGGGCAAGGCATCCGGTTGATGTTATATCGGCTAAACACGTCACTAAGTATACCTACTAGTATGTGAAGGTTACTCTGACTCTAACGCCGACGGCGATGGAGACCGCAGCGAAGGCAAACAGCAAGTGCGCAATACGCGTATATGGAGATAGTGGAAAACAGTACAGTATCAATACTACGTAGCCAAATGGCACAGCATGTGGAGTACGGAGCTAATAAGGTGTTGAACCTCGCAACGCCACGGCTTAGTTAGCTAACAGGCTAGTGGAAATAGCTTCGGTCACTTCGGTGTTTTTATCTCTTAACTTACTGTTTTTATCTGTATTTAAGGAGGGTTCACTACCTTCACCTTCTGTAAAGGACCTTCTAAAGGACATGCAACCCTAAATACACCTCTTCTTTAGTTATATGCTTCAGTGTGTGATGTCAGGGTCTCACATAAGGATTCCCTATTGGTGTCGTTAGATCCGACGACCTGTGCCACTCTGCGATACAACACGACTTGCAACATACTTAATTAGGAACATGCGCCTTATACGTCCAGTGCAGGCTGGGCAAATCTTCGGCTTCAATCATTTGATCTTTGAGGGTTTGTTAGATGCGGTTACAATCCAGCCTGAGTGGCGCAGCGTGGGGCAGCATAACAGCGTCAACCCTTTCAGCAAATTGATATACGGCGGATGCTTTGGGCCAGCACGACAGCCTTCTGCACAGTAGCTACTTAGTATCTGTGGTTGGACATCTTAATTTCTCCTGCCTCCAGCTATCACTTCTATCGCCTTAAAGACGGATAACAACGAGATGCCGGAGCCGACTACCAGCACCCGAGATGCCTGTGACCGCTGTCACTCCATGAAAACACGGTGTGTGCGGCTGCAACAGTCGGGAGAATGTCAACGATGCCGCCGAATGCGCGTCTCTTGCGAATATAGTCCAGCCCTGAAAGTAGGGCGGCCGCTGGGGCGCAAAACGGGTGTTGCAGACCGCAGCAGCCGCGCCATGGGAGCGGTGCAGCTGGGCGTCAAGCGACGAAAGCAGTCGAGAGAAGCCACGACCGAAGGTGAGGTTGTTTTGTCCTTCGTGACATTCCTCACATCTAATGTCGATTACTCCAGCAGAAGCCACCTTCGCGTCTCAACTCCCCTCCCCCGAGCCGACTATCCAAGAAAGGACGGAGGAACGCCTGTTCGAAGAGGACCCTTACCGCTTATGGGCCGCACAGGACTTGGAGGAAGCGACGTTGTGTCCACCAGGCCTCGAAGGCCTGGAACTTTTTTCAGTCGTGGGAGAGCCGCCGGTTGTGAAGAATTCATTGACACCATCCACAGCAGTTGATCACCTACCCTTCGGTGTTTCGCGGCCGGCGCCACCGCGACCTTTAATAGCAGAAAGAGTCATGTCAGCTTTTGAAGGGGACGACTTCTTACACCGTCTTCTGGAGCTTCAGGTCAAGCTTTCGGGCCTGATACAATCGCTCACAAGCGGAAAAGAGAACAGCTGCCTAGAGCTGACCCCGAATGCTCCAGGGATAGGCAGCTTTGCTTCCGGGGCTGTCCTTTCCAAGAACATGGAAGAGGTCGCCCTGGCCACGGAAGAGCTAGTCGACATCATTGAAAAGGTGCATCGATGTGGAGTTCGGGACAGCGACTACAGCCGAGAGGCTGAACTCGGCATGTTCACACCGTCCGATTCCTCACAAGTCGGCGTTCCGGTTTCGCCAAGAAAATCAACGAAACCCCACATTGCCACAACCCTCCTGGTCTCGAGTAGTTACGTGAGGCTTATCCAAGTCTTTGAGCTGCTCGTTGAGACGTTGCAACAACCTTCACCAAGCCAGCCATACCACGCTTCAAACCGGGGCAGGCCACAGAATCCACCAGGGGAAATGCCCATGTTCCGGTTAGGGCGGCTGCGACTAACCATCCCCGCCAAACTCAGCACGGAACTGCACTTTCATGTTGTTTCGCAGATGGTACAACGGCTCAGGGAAACAATGCAGAGCTACGCGGCCTACGTTGAGAATGCAACGGCACCAGGAAGTGGCAACGACTTTTTCAAGGCGATGGAACCGAGCGGTACAAGTGCCATTGCCATAATAGTTGAGAGTGTCTTGTCAGACTTGAACACGCAGGAGGAGAACCTGCTCACATCCTTACATAGAAGAGATTAATCCTAACAATTTAGTATAATGTCATACATTTGAGTGATTCTCCTCGTGCAGTTTTCTCGTGCAACTACCGTAGAGCATAAATATTAACTCTATGCAGGACAGGCATCGCACGGATTTCCTTTCCATCTCGCCCTCGGGGCTGACGATGCCTGTATCGAAGAGCTCCTCAATGCACGTCTTCGTGCTAGGAGAATGCAGTCCCGAAGGCTAACGCCATTTCCAATACCGTCTAAACCAATATAGAACCATTCATAGATGATTGGGCAGGCGAGTTGACAGTCTCCTACTATTAATGCGTTGTACCGCTGAATAGCAGGGATGGTGTGGGCTGTATGCAGCCAAGGGGAAACTCGCCGAAGTCGTGTCCAAGGGATGTATTACACAAGAAGGGCCGAGGCAGCCATACAGTAACTTACATAGACTACTAAGTTTCGTCTTGCCTAATCAGGTATTGCCCTTTCAGAGGGTGAGCTCTCGCCCTCGCCTTCGCCCAGCAGAAGAAACGAACCCCTTTCTTGCCGAAAGAAATAGAACTAGAGCTGTTCCATTCAAAGTATCCTGCAAGCGATTCACACTCGGCACGCGCCTTCAGCTATGGCACAGCGTAGGATACTTTGTTTACATAGCATGGGTGGTTCGGGACAGGTACAGCCATGGCACCACAACTTGAATGTTTCCATGTGACAGCAGGACTGACGCCCATCAGATTGTGAAAGCACAGCTATGTAAGCTTCCCGTCTGAGGTGACTGTGCTGTTATTATCAATACAACTCCTACCATCGAGGCAGAGACATCTACTAACGCCAGACGTCGACGCCAGCGCCCCTCCTGTCAAAGCTATCCTCCCGCGAGCAGCACTTCGACTTCTTCTTCCCCGACGGCCCCATCGAGACCAAGTCTCCAGGCCCCGGCTTATTCGCAACGTTTGCCGACGCGGGCCCCTTCCACAGCTGGTTCACCTGACCCAGCGACGAAGGCAACAGCTCTGCCTCCGAGTCCCCAGCCCTGCAGAAACCGCCGGCCGCGGCCGATGTCGCCACGGTGCGCGACGCCATCGAGGAGCTGTACGACCTCGCCGACCAGCACGGGCCTTTCGACGGCGTCTTTGGCTTCTCGCAGGGCGCCACGCTGGCCGCCGGCTGGTGGATGCGGCATGAGCGGCGGCAGGCGACGGGGCCGGTGCTGGACATCATGACGCCGTCGCCCAAGCTGGCGCGTTTCGCGGTGCTGTTCAACGCCTACGGCATCGGCATCGCGGAGGTAGAGGAGGCCATGATGGAAGGCAGGGACGGCGGGGAGAGCAGCGGGGAGGGGTCATCCGACAAGGAGGACAAGGAGGACAAGGAGGACAAGGAGGGGACGCGGGCGGGCGC